>JAHLJT010003656.1:33252498-33297051 GCA_031308135.1 Acheta domesticus
TAGTCATGATATGGAGCAATATAATAATAATAATAATAATAATAATAATATAATAATAATTAATAATTATTATAATAATAATAATAATTATAATAATAATAATAATAACAACCTCCACTGGCAGATCTGTACCGCCCTCGAAGTTCCGAACACATGCCCCAAGTGGTACGAACACTCACCAAAACTGGTGACGTCTGTTGGATTGTGTACGATATTGCACGACCAACAAATTCAAACTGATCGCACGATAGCGGCAAACAACCGGATATAGTCCTCCGGGATTTGGAGAACAAATCGTGTTTACTTGTCGATGTTGCTGTACCTTGCGATCAAAACGTCGTTACCAAGGAGGCAGAGAAAACGTCTTAAATACAAGAGTTTGGAAATCGAGATCAGCCGAATGTGGGGAGTAAAAGCACAGGTCGTTCCGATAGTTATCGGAGCTCTGGGATTTGTTCCGCAAAATTTGTGTAAGAACTTGTCTAAACTCCCATGTAATTCAGCGGACTGGGAAGTGCAAGAAATTGCTTTATTTGGAACAGCCCACATTTTGCGCACCGACAGTCACCGGATCTGCTCCTTAGGTAGCTGGTTGCAACCTGGAGTAGATTTTATACTGAGCCGACTCATAACATCTGTAGTCGTGATATGGAGCAATAATAATAATATTAATAATAATAATAATAATAATATTAATACTGCACGTTGTACTCGTCTTTAAGAAGTAAAATGTAGTAACCGTAAGTCCCACATTGCAAAATTTTATGTCTTCACTTTCTATAACATTGGCATTGAACCATTTTGCAATTCCAGTCTCATTTATTCTCGATAACTACCTAAATCCCCTGGGCGAAGTAGGAAAGCAGCCTCCCGCTTTCCGGCGCGCGCCGAGGCATTCCGCCGGGCGCGAAGGTAAGAGCGCGGGGATCAGGCGGCGACGCCCCGACACGGAGCCCGCGCGCGACACGTGCCACTCCCTTTATAACGAAAGCAATCTCCCGGGACACGAAAAGAACTCGAGAGCCCGCGCCCGCCCCAGCTCGCGCACCCCCTCCGGCCCCGCTCGCTCGTCTTTCTCACTCGCTCGTCCGCCTTCTCCCCTTGCACCCTCTCGTCGCCTGCCTGACCTCTCGCCCGCCCGGTGGCCTCGCCACCCACTCGCCTTCGCGCGCACGCACGCACGCACGTCTTCTCGCTTGCCCCCACGCCTATCCGCCTGCCAGACCCTCCCCCGCACGTCCTCTTGCCACACAATCCTTCTTATTCGCTCGCCCGCCTTCATTCCCGTCCTCTCACCTTGTTATCGTCAGTCCGCCCGCCCACTCTCTCACCCACTTCCTTACTCGCACGCCCGTCCTCTCGCCTGTGTACCATCTCTCCAGCGCTCCCACTATCTTTCCCATTGTCATTCCCATCCATCAGCTTGCTCGCCAAACCGCCCATATCCCCTCCTTCCCTCCCGCCCGGCCCGCCCACCCTTCCCGCTCGCCCTCACACCCACCTGACCACCCTCTTGCCCACCTTCTTACTCACCCGTTCACCCAGATTCCCGCCTGTTCAACCGCCTCTCCATCTCTTTGCCCTCTTAATCGTCTGCCTGCCGACTTCACTCTCTCGCGCGCTTTTTCCCCATCCCGACCTTCGCTCCTCCCACTCATCCCACCCGCTCGCACATCCGCAAGCCAGTCCGCATTGCCCGTCTGCTCGCCGGCCCGCTCGTCCCGCTCACCTGCCCATCCTGCTCGCCTGCCCTTTTCTGCTGCCCCGTCATCCTGTTCGCCCCATCCCCCCACATTCCCCTTTGCCCGCACTCCTCTCCTCCCCCCCCCCTCACAGACCGTCCGCTCACTCACCGAATTCTCACCCGCTCGCTCACTCGTCTTGTCGCTCGCCCACCTCCCCAGCCAGCCCGCCCGCCATTCTCGTCCGCCCGCCCGGCCAATATCCTCCCGAGAGGTATTTCCGGGCGCGCCTCGCTCGCCTCCGCACTCCGCGCGACGCGCTCCTCTTTTGTTCGCGGGCTCCCGCCTACACCTTTCACTCGGGCCCACCTGTGGGGCGGCGCCCAACGCGACGCCGCGCCCCACGGGGCACAGGCCTCCAATTGCTGGCCGCTACAGATTCGACGGATTTATTTATTGTTTTGTGTTTCCGGGCGCGTTAACTGCTACGGTCGTTAGTCGAGTAAGTGTAGAGCATGTTTTTTATCAAGTGAGGCGGCGGTATTTTTCCCCTCTTGATGGGGAGATCCGGCGCCGACTTACCTGGTGGTTTCTGCGGGGTTTCCTCCCTCCAGAGACATCCCCCAGCAGTGGAGCACCACCCCAGCCGGAACAAGATCTAAGCTCCCTGCAGGCGACGTAGTTTATTTATTTATTTACGTGTAACGAGGTTTTTGATAATTAATTTAGTAACCTTTATTTCTTTATTTATTTATATACGTCAAACACAGCTAAAAACTTGGGTGACGAGAGTTCAGTGCATATAACAGTAAATGAGTGTCAGGGGTGAGGATAGGAAACGGAAGATGAAGGAAAGATCGAGCGCTGTTCGCGGTCCGTTTTTTTAAGTACTGATTCGCCTGGTATTGTTCGGAGAAACAAAGAAAACTTCAGATCAGAGCACCTCGTCGATATTATTTTCCTCCATACCGCGGTTGATTTCGAACTAGCGTCGAAAATCCTGCCACAGTCGGGACTGGAACCGTAAGGCCTGCCGGTTCATGAGGCACTGCAGAGGCATCAGTTGATGCTCTGAGCCACCGCAGCGAGAGTTCCATTACCGGTCGATTCAAATTTGTGATCACTCAGCAGGAACTATGCTGAAGCGTGTGCGAGAGTGCAACTGAAGCTTCGTAAAACGGGATACTCCAGATTCGAGTGAAAATTGTATTTATTTGAATTCAGATTGGTAATAAGCGTACCAAAGCCGTAAATACATAGGTTGGATAAAAAATAATGAGAACATTGTTGTAATTTAAAGCCGGAGGGGCTTGAGTGGTGGGCCGGTGGACTTACAGCGTGCTGCCATCTGCCGTGACAAAAGGAAGAACTAATAGACGAGTGTGTGCAGCGAGCAGGAACAGTACTCTATCAGTCTACTGAAGTGTGTAAATCGTCGAACTTCATAGCAATAGAGGCAATAGTGCATCACCCTAATGCCATGTTTACAAAGGTAGAGCAACGTTCGTGGATTAAAATTGAAGTGGCACCAAGGTCTGAGTAAGCAAGAATGTTTTCAGGGAGTGCGTAAATCGTGTAGTGATGCAGAGTTGCCATACTCCACAGACCTACGAAGGGTTAAAGAGTTCGGATTTGGCAGAGTTGATGGGAAGGATAACCCGTATAGGACGACCCGCGTGAAGAACTCTTGCGCCGCTGGCAATGAGGGATTCTGGAGAATCCACCTTACTCACCTGTTTATGAGTCCCTGTGTTTATGATCTCTTCAGCAAAATGAAAGAACCACTTCGATGAATCCGGTACAATACTAGAGAATATTATTCATTTTTATAGGGTGGTCAATATGGGACAAGACAAAGATAAGTATATACAAATCATTTGTTGAAAACGTATGTATATATGGCTCAGACGTTTGGATTCTTAATCAGAGCGAAGAACAAAAATTAAAATAAATAGAAATGAACTACTGGAGACGCTGTTGTGGCCTTACATTTCTGGATAAAGTACCCAATGTTGACATAAAAAATCAAATGGGCTTAATATTGATATAATGGATGTAGTTGACGCTAAAAGATTGAGGTGGTACGGTCATATCCAAAGGATGACGGAAAAGTCGGTGGCCTAAGAAAATTTTGAAATGGTTACCTCAAAGAAAACAGGAAAACGTGGCAGACGGAGAAAAACATGGGAAAAGGACATAGAAAAAGGCAATGAAGGAACGAGATCTTCAAGAGGAAGATTGGGAAGATCGGAGGACGTGGCGACTAGGATGCGAGAAGCGGAGTCAGCTGTAAAGAACCTCGCTACTACTACTACTACTACTACTACTAATACTACTACTACTACTACTACATACTACTACTATATACTACCTACTACTACTACTACTACTACTACTACTACTACTATACACTATACTACTACACTACTGCCTTCGAAATAGACATGTACGACGCAAAGGCAAGGTAATTAATAACGGTGGGCGATTATATTGAAGATATCTATGTGTAAATTTACACATTTCCAATATTACCTTCAATAAAGTCATTTCAGAGAAAAAAAATTCTCATACTTTTTAATCTAACTCATGTACACAAAAAATCAAAAGACGTTTTGCATTTTTGCTGGTGACGAGGGCGATGGCTGGCATATGAATGCACCACCATATTTTGACCTTTTAATTCGTAATCTGCGATCCTGAAACTATTGACATGCTCAAAAGTTCCCCATGCGTAATCACACATGTTTTGATAGCTTAAAACTTAAAAATAACGTTAAGAATCGATATTTCAAAAACTAATTATTTTTACAGTGTTTGCGAGTAAACACATTTATACCGTCTTATATGGTTGAAAAAATCAAGAAAAAATACGACTGTAGAATCATCATCGGTGTGGTTGATCCTTGTAATTTCTTCTGGAAATTATCATCCGTTTTATTTTATTTTCATGCCCCTCCCAAGATTTTAGGACAGGTAGCAATTAATATAATCTCTCTCTTATTTTATCCCATATTCTGAAACAATCTCTTACATACAATGAGAAATTATGTATAGCTTAGAAAAATAAACATGAGAGAAATGTAAAGAAGTAAAATGGCCATCACCAGCCTGGGAGTGTTTCCTTGAATATATTTCGAAGACGAGAAAAAAAAGTTTATGACATTAATGGGCCCAAACCTTAATGCCTTTTCACTACAATAGAAATACAAAAGATTCACGAAGGGGGGGGGGTGAAATAAAACTGTATATCCTCCCGAAACTGGGAGAATATTTATTATCAATTAAGGCAACGAAATGAAATGCAAACTTCCTTTACTTTAACTGTTCCTGGAAAACGCTAAAATCGAGCGAATCCAATAACGGTATGATTATACAATAGATAAGAACTGAAAACGGGTCAGCAAAAGGAATCAACAAAAGGAAGTTCTCACGAACTTCCGAAGCGACTTGACCAGCTTCCGCATGAAATTCGTGGAATGAGCAAAGCTCATTCAGACCGACCGTGAAGTGGAGCGGCGTTAAGAGCATCGGGCCAAACGCCCCCGTGCAGAAAGCTTCCTAGAAAAGTTAACGGCCATCTCTCGCGCACGTGCTAGCATCCGCCGCCACTCACCCCCCCTCCCCCACCCGTTGGCTAGCTGGCTGACCCCGTGTTCGCCGCCTTTGTTCGCCTGGGAGCGTTGCGGGAGAGGGGAGAGGGCAATGACGTGGTAACGGCTACGACCTAGATTTCTTGTCTATAATCCTATGTAGTAATCGACGCACCTGCAGGTCCGTCCGTCTGGCCGGCCGACCGGTCGGCCGTTAGCCAGTCCGTTCGTTCCCGCTTCCGCTCGGTATCACTCACTAAGGAGTTTTTGCCACCTCGAACGTTAAGCACTATCGATCTTTTGCGCATGCGCAGATACACTAAATGCGGTACTTGAACTGCGCATGAGCAGAAGATCGATAGTGCTTACCGTTCGAGGTTGGCAAAAACTCCCTACTGTTAGAACCAATTCGACACTACACAATTGAGACAAATGAGTCTCCTTCACGGATCTCGGTCTCCTGATCGGGGACATCATTTCATTCTTTGCATATCCATTCACAAAACTAAGGACATGTCCCCGAAAAAAATTATTTTCTTATGTTTTTAAATCTGAAACGCGTGTTTGGGTGATTAACCGGCACCTCAACAGGTGACCATTGATTCGATTCCTATCGACAAGACAAATCGAATTGGCAAAATTCTTACCAGTTTACCTCTAAAATATTCTTAAAGAATTCTAGAAAATATGTGTTTGATGGTTTCAATGCCCCTGACTCGGGCGGTAGCGTTACAATACAATAACTGGAGAGTACTACCTTTGATACTCTGTTTTCTCGTTACTAGATTCACATTATTGAGAAAATATTTATTCTTGGAAGAATTATAAATATCATGAATTATTTATAAAAATGGTCCAGGTAGTTTGTCTAAATAGTAATGCTCTAACTGTTTAAATTTTACAAGATTTAATACGTACTAAACAATAAAAGTGCGGGATAAATAATACTTGAGATATGCTACTCTTCAGCACAATTGATTTGACGAATCAATATGCTGTTTCCATGTTCTCAATCTCTGAAATCGATTGACTTCAGATCACATTATAACTCTTCAATTGGACGTTTATTCTCTAGCAAAGCTGGTTGGTCAGCCGTTAAGAGTGAGCATAGTCTAAACTTCTGATACCTTTATTTGTGTCGATATCGCAAACTTCGTGAGCAGAATTCGATCCCATGTACAATGAGACGTTGTGTTATTAAATTGTTTGGCAAGCATTGAACATTTATTATTAGCCAAGAACCGCAGAAATATATTTACAACTTTTTATAAGTAAGGCGTTTGAGTGTAAAGAATGGGATCTGACGTTTCACATTTTGTAGGAAAATGCAGCGTGATACATGTGATATATGTAACAAGCTATACACGCCATGCCCATAACGAACGAATCATCCGTCATTTGATGTATTTTCTTCAAACCACTTGATATATGGACGGCGCAACTCATTATTCTTCATTAAAGTCAATAATCTTGATTTGAACAAATTGGATATCAGTATAAACTTCCGAAAGCCTAAAACTTTCCCATGACTAATTCTTCCGAAATATACAAGAAAGTTACATAATAGGGTGAAGATAGTGACGTCACTTCTGAGCATTAGAATGTTCTTACGTTTTTTATGAGAGCAACATTGAATGAAATGCTGAAGAAGGAGCGATGCGGAGCGGGAGGGGGAGGGGGGCGCAGGAAGTCGCTACGTCGCAGCTCTTGCGTGGGCCTTCCTGAGTCTACATTCCTTGCGCACGGCAGCCCCTCTGACTGATCAAAGCGACTCGTTAAATTCCGCTCGCAAAGACCTTGTGGGTGTCACATGAATGAGATGATTAAAAACTGGAAAATACACGTTTGTTGATTCTTAAATATAAAATGTACGGTTTTCTATAAGAAAAAATAAGAATGTTTTGTAATCACATTAATTTTATTTTTATTTCATTCAACACAACATTTGTCCTTAAGTGTACAGAATATGACTACAGATTTTAGAAGAACTTAGGCACCATCGAAAAACAATAACCTCATCCAGCAGTGAACCTCATTACTATTTGATAGTAAATATCATAACCAACAGTACTTTGAAACGGACATCTCAGAAATCATCATCAGAAATATCAAATGATTTTTTTAAGGTAAAGTTTTCACCAAATGATATAATCTCCTACAAAAGATTAAAATAGGAACATTAAAATGGATTCACCTACATCCTTTTATTTGCTGCTGATTTAATTGACTGGCGTTTTGGCCTGTGAATTCTCTTTAGAAAAATGTAGGAAGTCATTAATGCAAAAAACCAATATTTGCTTTTAATAAGAATGTGATGTCGCAATTTTTGTAAAGTACATTGAAATTATAACTTTGGCATTATTAGAATAATAAAATATAAATGTACAATATTCGTAATATATTTTCTACGAAAATAATTTTATGAGTGGTTATGAAAATGATAATAACTAAGTAAATGAGATTGACAACCTCGGTTATGTTGGTGTTTATGCCTATGTGTCAATTTCTGCTCCAGAACTAACAATTCGAATATTAACAGTGGAATGACACTAAATGCATTATAATAATTGCGAACGTCCTCAAATTTGACGCCGGAACTGGCAACCTCGGGAACCAGAGAAGCTAAAACGAATCCAAATAAAGCTAAAAAAAATTAAGTATGAAATATTAATTCAAACGAACATGACAAAGCGAAGACACGTGATAGACACATTCATAGTGCAATGGATTCATGACGTCTTTTTGATATTCAAATAAACTGTGATTTATGTGATCACATTTAATTGCAGTACCAAATCGCATTTTCGCTCTCATTTAGTACGATATCTTACCTCAACGTTAACTTTTGAGTTTGCAATGTCTTGAACTTAACTTCGACAGAAATTCTGCGAAAACAATGCACGAACCATCGCGTCGTACTTGCATAAACCTCGAAACCCCCTCACTATCCTTTGTTTAAAAACAACAACACGTCTCCATAAGTCCTCCAGATATAGAGGTGAGCGAAAAAAAAAAAAACGTCGAGGTCGAAATAAAAGCGTCGCGCTATCGCGAAATCTGGCGGAGAAAAAAGAAATACCGTCGCATTTGGCGAAACTCGTTTCGCGAGACCAGCAAAACGCCACCACAAAGCCCTGCAGCTCTGCCATCCCCTCTTCCTCTTGACTTCCAACTCATAAAAGTCTCTCGATAAATCGACGGATAAGATTTCTCCGCGACCACAGTCCGCGTCAACCGTTAACTTGTCCCCTGGCGAAACCGTCTCCGCGGCTACGCTAGTCAGTCGTCGTTCACAAGAAATCACCAAAACAGAACCAGTCCAACGCCGTTTCTAGTGTGGTTCATCAGTTGTTCGTACAACTGTCCACACTCAAAGTACTCGTAGATGGATGCAATTTGCAAATTCCGGATCAGTGACCCCATCTCGACCAGGTTTTGTTCAGTTTTTCTGATCAATTGAACAAACGCTTAGTTGGTCCCTTGTTTTGCTTCTAGATATAGATGTAGCTTCACATTTTGTTGAGCTCAACATTTTTAGTAGTGGAAGAAGTGGAGCCATGGATACGTTTCTATTTTGTTAGAGACAGTTAAAAAGAAGTTAAAATCTGCGGTTCGTGTACCGATGCAAATAAGTTTTCTACGATTCGAGAGCGAATTTGTCTCGTGTTCAAAAGTTATTAACTTCGCTGTTATTGAAATTTTTGTTTATCATTCAACTAATTACATTTAAAACTTTAGGAAGGGATTCTGGAGCTATAGAAAACGTACCACAAATGGCCCTTCTCCCCCAACGTCACAAACCTTTTTTTACTGTTCTTTGACTAAATCATATCAAATTGTCGTTGTAATGTCAAATTTATTGTGTTCATAGTGATCATATTGTCTTATTATGCTACATTTGCACGTTTATATTATTATTATTATTCTTATATTATTATTATTATTATTATTATTATTATTATATTTGTTCACAATATTTATTTGTTCATTACTGAAAATGAATCCATGAAATTGTCGTGTAAACTTAATGCTTACGTAATAGTAATAAAATATGATTCACCATAACTACAGGGAAGTAACATACATCGTTGTAGTTGGCACTATTCATCATATCACTAAGAAGTCACACTCATCACGTTTTCACATACCTAATTCTATCAGATTATCAGTGTGATTCAAATCTACTATCACTTATCAGGCTTTACAGTGTGATTCAAAAGACACCGCTTATTCAAACATAATTATAGATGTTACGAGCAATGAAACGTTTCTAACTATATGACCCGATATAACCCTGTTCGAATAACTTGTTGTTTCTATTCAAGATATTTTGCAATATCTTGTCGTTGACAAAATCTATCGGTGAAAAAATTGTCAGTTTTTTTAAATTTATATTATGTCACTAACTTTTCCATCTCATCACTTTATCCTTATTTTGATTATTACTACCAATAATTGTTGCCAAAATCATTACGTTTATATCATCTTCGGCGGCAATATTTCCTTGGTTCCGTCATTCCCAAACATGTCAAGGTTTTTCTCGTCCATTCTGGCATAGGCAGAAGTCAACTTTACAGTCGACTAAGTTCTATAACGTTTCTACTGCTGATGAACTGCCAATATTATCGCTTGCCACATGAAAACTGTTGGCGATACTTCAGTCACAATCTCTACATCACTTCAGCTTCCGACTGCTCATTACCGCTGACTTTCCGTGTCACCATCTTAACGTTGCCTTGTCACTTTCCTCTACTCCTATATTCACACGTTATTTATCTACCATTATTTCAAGAGTTCTCGCCTAGTCATTTACACTCTTTCATTCTAGTCCCAATCACGACCAGTTCACTTCCCTCCATATAACATTCACGAGCACAGCATTTTCCCCTTTCCGTCGTCCTCTCTCCCCCTGGCAAAACTGCGACCGCTAAAAATACACTAGTACACGTGCAAGCTTTCTCGTCGTCCACCTCCGTCAATCCTCCGCCTCTCCTTCCCCCTTTCGTCTCGCCCTCCCCGCCCGCATATGCATGAGTGCTTAACCTCAAGAGTGCCTGTTCGCCGTGCAGGTCATCACTTTTAACGGGCTTTTGTTTTGAATTTCACGCGGGAAAGAGAGAGAGAAAAAAACACAAACGAGGTGGAAAATTAATGGCGTTTGATTGACTTGCATTGTAGAGCAGGCTCTGAGTGCAGGACGGGGGAGGGGGGGGCAGACGATGGAGAGGTAGGAGGGAGTGGACGGATAGGCTCGGCTTTGGAGGTTTCCAGAGGTTTCCAGAGAGGAGCTTTGGGCTCGCCCCTTTATTTTTATTGCGGCTTGTCCGCGGCGGCGCGCGGGGCGCGGGGTGGTGGCGGGGCGCGGAAGCGGGCCATTTGGGGGCCTGTAAGGGTGGAGGGAAGTGAGGGCACTGAGCGTAGGGCGCGGGGATGGCGGCAGGACGGAAGAAGAGTCGTTGAGGGCCGGGAGCGGGAGGTACGAGTGTGAAGATAGGGGATGTTGGAGAGAGGGATGGGGAAGGGACGTGGAGGCAGGGTGATGGTGGTTGGGCATAAGGTGGGTTTAAGGTGTGAGGGTGAGGTGGGGCGAGGGACCGGATCCAAGGCGTGAGGGAGTACAGGGAGTGTGGCACAGAAGCGTTGGTGGCGATTGTCGGTTTGCGGAGGGGGGTCGCTGGTAGCAGAGAATGCAACTGGGGTACTGCCCGGAGGAAGCGGACAGAGCGCGGGGGCGTGATAGCGGGACGCACAGTCGGGGTGAGGTCTGGGCGGGGGGCGTGGGATGAGGGCAGAGAATGGGTTGGGGAAGCAGGGGGCAGGGGAGGAAGCGTGGGCCGGGGGGCGAGGAGAAAGGTGGGGCGTGAAGAACGTGACGTGGAAGAGGGAGCGGTCAGTGCGGTGTTTGGCGTGTGGCGTGCGGTGTGTGAGCAGTTCGAGGGAATGAGGAGAAGGGGCGTGGCGCGGGGTAGAGCACGGTGGATCTCAGAAGGGGGAGGGAGAGGTTGGGGCGGTGGTAGAGGGCGGCAGGCGTGCAGTAGGAATGCTGGCGAGAGCCGCGGACGAAGAGGAGGGTGGGACGTGGAGGTAGGAGTGAAAGTGGTTGGCTGGGCACGAGGCCGGGTGCAAAACGTGGAGGCGGGGCCTGTGAGTGGTGCGAGGGGGCGGGGCGTAGGAGGGAACGCGGGGGCGGGTCCCAAGGCGCGGGGGCGTGGCGCGGGGGTGAGGCGTGGGAGCGGGGAGTTGGGGCGGAAAGCGGGGACAGGGCGTGAGGCGCGGCAGCGAAGTCTGTGGGGGGGGGAGCGCGAGGGTGGGACGCGGGGAAAGGGGGCGGGGCAGTCAGGTGTTTTAGTTTTATCGCCGCGCCCTGGGCGAGATTAGCCGCCCCGGGTGGGCCGAGCGCTCCGCATAATGCGTGGCTCAGCCTCAATGAGCCTAGCTCTTGGCGCGGGCCGAGGCCAAGCGAGCGCGCTGGAAGTTTGAAATAATAATGGGATTTGCGGTATTGTTCTCAAAGCACTGCGATCAACGGAGGGTCGGCCGGTGATTTGCTACCGAGGGACGATGCTAAAACCGCGTTCCGCCTTCTTCATTCCTAAGAGGGGGTGACCCGCAACGCAGCGCCAAGCACTGGGTGCGCTCTGGGCAGTGGCGGATTCGGGTGGGGGGAGGAGGCATGGGGGCCATAAGGCCTAGAGTTTTCGTTTGTCACCTTCTTTTATTGGGCAAAATTGATTTAAATATTTAAGTTATAATAATGTAATTATTTAAAAATTATATTGTGTTGTATCATTTATACACTACAAAAATAATATTCAATAGAATAACAAATGTTTATTATTTCACAAAAATATGTGATGGATACCTCCAAAACGATCGGCTGGATACGCCCTTGGCTCTGGATATTGGACTTCAAGCACCGAGCGCTCCACGTAGAATTGGTGTTGAGCAAAGCGGATTCACGGAACGTTATTTCTGTGTTATTCGAACTCCTGTAGCTCTTTTTACACTATTTCTTTTATATTACTGAGTATCGATTTCACAATCCATCATATGAATTATTTGTTCGAGGTATTGCAATACCCTTAGGTAAAGGGACGATAATAATACAGAATTATTTCATATGATCAAATTCTCTATACGTTCTAATTTGACAAAAAGGTATAAATATCTTATGAATCTCAAAGTTAAACAATTATTTGAATTTCAGACTGTTCATAATGGAACGGGGATTATTTCCCTTGGTTACACAACCGGCTAAAAGCATTTGTCTAAATTCGGTTGGACAAAAAAAATCAACCTCCCAGAAAATGTGACAAATTGATTTAAATCCGAAACCGATTCATAATTTCTTCTTATCCTGAAGTCAATGCAAGACGCACCTGCAGTATGAGTACACGAATTATTACAAAATATTTACGATTGGAGGTGAATATCATATTATATGAGAAAATACTCTCCTTCAAATGTTATATCTGTTTCACAAAAATAATGCCTCAAATATCCCACTGCTTTCACTATAAAAGAATTGAAGTATTTAAGCACGAAACTTACTTTTCAATTATTTTCAGAAATAACCACAGCAAGTAAAAGTCAATAAATAAAATTAATATCTCTCGAATATTTAGAAATTAATATTTACATCTCTGCAGCAATATAGTAAAGGTGTCGCTCTGAAATTGACGTAGCATCCTTCCCCGAAAAAAACGCTAAACGCGAGATCAAAGTGCAGGCAAAGCGGAGGGCGGACACGAGCAACGAAAACCAAATTCTCTCAATTCCGTAATAGAACTTTTTTCCACTGTGGGAGCGGCGAGCAGTGGAGTGGCTGGGGCAGCTGCGGCGCGGACGCTCTGACGGGTGGCGGCGTGGCGGGGAGGAGCGGGGAGCAGCGGGGAAGCAGCGGGGACCACCGCACCTGTGTTTGCCGAGTCGCTCTTCCGTCGCGCCGTCATCCAAATTGAAACAAATAATGGAACCACGTCACAGAGCCGTGCTGCACTCACGAGCCCAGCGTCCATCGCGGACGAGTACACCTCTCTCCCTTTTCCATCCCTCTCTTCTTTCTATCTCCCTTTTACTGTCTTTCTCGTTTTAAATTCTGCCTCGACTCTCTCCCTCGTACTGTCCCCTCCTCTAATGCGACTTCCTGGATTCTTCTCACTTGTAATTACTCCTTTGCTTCTCGTTCTGTCTTTCTCTGCTCCATCTTCTTCCATATCTCCCTTGTTCCCATTTTCCGTCCGACTCTCTTCCTTTCCTCCCCTTCTCTTGTTCTCTCCCTTGCTCAATATCTCTCTTTTTCTTAACTTTACCTCCATCTACTCTACTTTGTTCTTCTCCTTTTCCTTTGGTAGTGATCTCTTCTCTTTAACATTGCATCATTTTCTCCGTTTTCCTTTTTACACGTATCTCTTTTTCTCCAATTCTCTTTTCCTCATGCTTTCATCTTCTTTTTTACCCTCAATCTCTAATCCTCCACTTTTATCTTTAACGTTCTCATTCTATTTTGCTTTTTCTCGCTTTTTCCATGACTCTTCCGTCTCTTCACTTCTCACCCTATCCTACATCTTTCTCTAACTTCAAACACTACCCTTCTTTCTCCCCCGTCTTGCTCACTCTAACCCCTTTATCAATTCTCTTTCCTTTTAACCTGCGAATTCTTCTCTCTTGTTTCCCCTCAAACACATTTTTTCTTCGCGGCACGCCCTTGTATGTACTCTACCATTAGATCCCATGCTTGAAGTATATCCCTGTCTCTTGTTCACAGTTTTTCTCTTTCTCATCGCAAGGACTCCACTGCGTACTGCTACACAGAGCTGACCGCCACTCTGCAGCCGCGCCGAGCATACGACTCCATTTGCTTCCCCTTCCAACGCCTTACTTCCGCTCGCCGGTCGCTGAAATGCTTCTCTTACTAAGGGTCAGTTTGTCACTAACTTTGTTTCGGTGGCAATTTCTTGCTCTCTACTTTTCGTATTCCTATTCATACTGCATTTTCAGACACTTTCACTCGTTTGTATTTCGTCCACTTGTAAATTACGTATTTTTAATTACGTAATTTCAATTATCGAACTTATAAGAATCTATTAAAAAATTACGTCATCAAATTGCAGTCTTTTCAACAGAGAGTAATGTAACAACAATAAATAACAATAATAATAAAAAATACTAATCTTCCAATTATTTCTTACTGTTGAACACTTCAGAAACGAATTTGGTCGTAACTCTCCTGTTCCTTAGAACTGTGAAGATATTTACGGTTACACCATCAACCACGTGTTTTCAAGCGTATTTCAGGAGTTATCGACAGTATGGAATTATTTTTCATGGTCACATTACCTATTTTTCTCCCATCCGCAACACAGTTCTTTACAACCATATTTTTTAACGATGATAATACCATTGCCACATCAACACTCTCTATTTTCTTGTTTTCATTCGTTTCCCCGAGAAAAAGTTATTTTGCACCCGTTCATTACAATCAACCCACTGATTATCAATCATTCCGCACCGACCAAGACAGAATGCCCTGCACGCAACACGTTCCCCCGTCGACGAGACAATCGCGGACGGGCGGACGGGGGACGGGGGGGGCGGGAACGGGGGGGGGATCGGGGACGGGGGACGGGGGCACGGGGGGGGTTGGGCACTGGGGGGGGACTGGGACGGGGGACGGGGGACGGGCGGGACGGGGCGGGACGGGGCGGGACGGGGCGGGACGGGGCGGGACGGGGCGGGACGGGCGGGACGGGGCGGGACGGGGCGGGACGGGGCGGGACGGGGCGGGACGGGGCGGGACGGGGCGGGACGGGGCGGGACGGGGCGGGACGGGGCGGGACGGGGCGGGACGGGGCGGGACGGGGGCGGGACGGGGGCGGGACGGGGCGGGACGGGGCGGGACGGGGCGGGACGGGGCGGGACGGGCGGGACGGGGCGGGACGGGGCGGGACGGGGCGGGACGGGGCGGACGGGCGGGACGGGGCGGGACGGGGCGGGACGGGGCGGGACGGGGCGGGACGGGGCGGGACGGGGCGGACGGGGCGGGACGGGGCGGGACGGGGCGGGACGGGGCGGGGACGGGGCGGGACGGGGCGGGACGGGGCGGACGGGCGGGACGGGGCGGGACGGGGCGGGACGGGGCGGGACGGGGCGGGACGGGGCGGGACGGGGCGGGACGGGGCGGGACGGGGCGGGACGGGGGCGGGACGGGGCGGGACGGGGCGGGACGGGGCGGGACGGGCGGGACGGGCGGGACGGGGCGGGACGGGGCGGGACGGGCCGGGACGGGGCGGAGGGGCGGGACGGGGCGGGACGGGCGGACGGGGCGGGACGGGCGGGACGGGGCGGGACGGGCGGGACGGGGCGGGACGGGGCGGGACGGGGCGGGACGGCGGGACGGGGCGGACGGGGCGGGAGGGGCGACGGGGGACGGGGCGGGCGGGGCGGGACGGGGGGGACGGGGCGGGACGGGGCGGGACGGGGGGACGGGCGGGACGGGGCGGGGACGGGGCGGGACGGGGCGGGACGGGGGGGACGGGCGGGACGGGGCGGGACGGGGCGGGACGGGGCGGGACGGGGGGGACGGGGCGGGCGGGGGGGACGGGGCGGGACGGGGGGGGGGGCGGGACGGGGCGGGACGGGGCGGGACGGGGCGGGGACGGGGCGGACGGGGCGGGACGGGGCGGGACGGGCGGGACGGGGCGGGACGGGGCGGACGGGCGGGACGGGCGGGACGGGGCGGACGGGGCGGGACGGGGCGGGACGGGGCGGGACGGGGCGGGACGGGGCGGGACGGCGGGAGAAGCGTGGCGGGGAAGTGTGGCTGGAAGCGACGGGAGGACGGCCAGGAACGAGGCGGGGACGCTCATCATGGCGCCGCTCGCTCTTTCAGGTGTTTCGAGTGGTCCACTTCCCCTCCCCCGTTCTGCAGCCATGTGTGGACTTTTTGTGGAGCCTCGGGGGGACGGGGCGCAGTCACGCGGATGGCCAGCACCGTTCGACTGAATTTTCACGTCGCCGGAGGAGTTGGTGATCAAGTTATCAGGACAGCGGTCAAAGCGCAGAAGAGAAAAAAAAGTTTTAAAACAGACGCAAATTGACAGATGCGGCACAAGATATTGATGGACACTGATTCGTGATCATTTGAGATTTGTTTGCATTAGAAAGTTGTGGATAATCGAGTTGTGACATGTTCAATTTTCAAGAAATTAACGTGAGAAATGAATACATTTGAAACGTTTGTTTAAATTGTATAAAACTACATTACAAATAACTAAGAGCGAAAACTAAAGAGTAACATTTCTTAGATTTTTTCTGTAATTTTCTGCGTGTGTCATTTATCAATGTTCTACAAATTCCTTTCTTGTACCTGCTTTCAATTAATTGTAAAATAATATTTTTTAACTTGAATTCATAATTTTTCATTTCATATGTTGGCATCATTGAATGGGAAGACAGTTGTTCATTCTTTAATTTTTACTTTCCCGTATACGTACGTATACACGGAGTGTTATACGTAGTATAGGGAAAGTTATGTAATGCTGCGCGAAAAAATGGCGAATTTTCGGCGGAAAAAAATTAATTGCCGGGCCGTGAAAACGAATAAGTGGATAAAACCAGTTGTTAAATTAAGAAAAAAATCCTCTATCTCGTGGTGTGGTCAAAATCCATGATTTGTTGCTTCTTTATACTTAAAAATCGATTGACGGCATTCCGTCCGTCTGTCCGTCTGTGGTCAACGCTAGCGCCTAAACCGTTCGGTCGATTTTCTTCAAAATTGATATTCCCCAGTCGATCCAATTCTACTCGAAGCTTTGTGATTTTGAAAAAGATTCTTTAAAATTTGGGGGTACTTTATATGACGCCCCCCGGGGATTTTCAACATTTTCTCAAAAACGGCTCCAAATTTTTTCTTTAAATTTCTTGTATGAATAGAGGAAAATACACTTTTTAACATGGCATAGGTCCGATTTTCACGTACAGCTCTGAATTTTCGAAAATTGTGAAAGTTTGAATTTTTTTCGGCGTCTTTCTCCAACTACAAAATTGAAGATAGAGATTTTTTCTTCAAATAAAATTTGTTCTGCATATTGAGTTCTTTAATAAAGGTCATGTAAATGTTTTTCTTAATTTTGGTAGTTTTCGTGCAATATTGCGGGCAATATGCGCAATTTTAAAAAATTACAAAAACATAATTTTCTCAAAAACGGCTCCAAATTTTTTCTTTAAACTTTTGGTAGGGATAGTGGTAAATATACTCTATCAATGACATAAAAGCCATTTTGGTCTGTCGGTTGGTTTTTTCAAAAATTACAAAAATGTAAATTTTTTTACTTATCTCTCACGTCGTTAATATTTACATTATCGGCGATTTTTTTACATTATTATATTTACGAGTATATATGCTTTAAATAATGTCAAGTAAAGTTTCTCGAAAACACTACCGTTTTCTGTGAAAAGTAGCTCAAATTTCGGCATTTTCAGAAATGCTCAAACGCCATTTTCTCGTATATGGCTGCAATTTTTTTCTTGAAACTTTTGTAACGGATAGTACTAATTACACTCATTAGTATAGCGTGAAGTTTATTTTGAGTTTTTTTTTGTTTTTTCAAAAATTATATAAATGTAAATTTTTTGAAAGATCTCTCACATCTTTAATATGCACATTATCCACAATTTGTAAAGATGATTATATTTGTGAGTGTAAGTGCTTCAAATAACTTCAAATAAAGTATTTTGAAAACTCAAAAATTTTCTGTGAAAATGAGGTTCAAATTTCGCATTTTTAGTAGTGCTAAAACGCCGTTTTCTCTTAAACGTCACATAATTTTTAAAAGTAAATTGCCATTTACGGCTAGATTTTTGTGTTCTTTAATATTCTAAAATTAATGTTTCTGTTCTACCAATAGGAAACCGGAAAATTAAGAAAATGACAAAAAAATGTACTTTTGGCGATGATAGATGGTAGCTGGCAAGAAAGAGTATGTGGCAATTCCGAATAGCTAGCGAAGACCCAGGAAAATAGAAAACTAATACGGGAAAGTCTGTGCCATTCTGTAGCACCACTAGTTTTTTTTTGCATTCTGATAAATTTGTTACAACACACATTTGATAACCTATTTCTATTAAATTATTGATACTATTGTAATTTATATAATGCCTCCATTTCTGTTAATTGTACTAAATTATAATGTTACGTACATTTTTATATTGTTTAAATGAGACTAACTGACAAATCAAAGCAAGCTTTTGTGCAATCAAATATGGGATTAAAAAAGTTCCCAAAAATGTAATTATTCTTTTAATGCTTACGATAGTAATCATACATCTCTATTATAATGTAAGTAACTTTCATAGCGCCACTTCCTTATGATTTTATGACAATTGCAATTGTTCTGTTTGCAATTGTTCTGATGTTTTATTGTCTGTCCTTGTTCGTTTAACGCAGCACATAATGTTGGATACAGCGCAATGCGGAAACAAAACATTTTGTATGTTACTACAAAAACGTCCTTATGAAACATTAAGTACGGTCTAAGAAGCTTGTGATGAAATAGAAATAAAGTAAATTAGGCATGCCCCTGGTATAAGCGTGTAAGTGAAGGCTGTGAATGCCTTAAAGATAACCTGTGAGGCGACCGAAAAATAACTGTTATAAATGAAGGTATCAATAAGTATATAAGCATTGTTGAGATGGGTGACCGAGAAAAGAGTATCGAGATATCAGCGAGGTTAGAATTTCAGTTGGAAGTATTCACACGATACTCAACAAACATTTCAATATAGCAGATTACATGCCTCAAAAGTTATTTCCAAAAGTGCTGTTTTTAGAAAATAGCGAAAGATTATGATTCCTGCTGAAGGTCCGATCAATATTGCTGACCAAGATTTTATATAGTGTTTTCAAACTACATAATCGTTGGACATGAAACTAAATGCTACTTGTAATCTGAAGTGCAGAAACGACAGGCGTGTGAGTGGATATCCAATTCATCTCCTCGGAAACAAATATTTCCTGAGACCACAAGTAGGGAAAACGTTATATTGAAAGTTTGCTTTGAAGTTCAGGGGCTCGTCCACTATGAGTTTATTACAGATGTTATTGAAATTCGTACAATGATAAGAGGAGTGTAGGGAAATCCTTTGTCCCTTTAGGCAAGCAATAAAATAGGAATGTCCGGGAACATGATCTTAAAACACATGGTTTCTTTTGCACGATAATTCATCATCACATCGATCATTTTCGGTTAAAAAATGCCTTGCCAGAAACAACGGCTTCCTCCGTATTCTCCAGATGTCATCACGGGACTTTTCTTTCTCCGTGGCTGAAAACGCATTTGAAGAACCGAAGATCCGCGAATTCAGAAGAAGTTATTTCAAATACCCCAAAATCCCTACGACTGATAACGAGAAAGGGCTTCCAGGAATGATTTCAGTCACTTCCCACTCGTTGGCATAAGTGTGTAACTGTGGAAGAGAACTAAACTACTCTGAAGGAAATATTGTGTAAATTGGGTTGTGGTAACTTGTTTCTGTGTTTTTAACAAAGTCCAGAAATTTATGAATTTTATAATATCCTTCTTCCATTTACATGTTTTCAAATATTTGCTTTTAAAGGCGTTATAATGATTGTGGAAAAAATACATCATAGCCAACAAATACTTCATAAATAAACACTATTGAAGCGTAATAGTGTCGGCAGTTTGGGATATTTACCTTATAATTAACGCCATTACTCTCTCTAATTCCAGCTAAAAAGCTCTCTTATTTAGATCATTTTAATTTTGATGCTGGTACATTCGATTTTGAGAAATGACAACTAAGTTGAGTTAACAAAAGTATTAAATAAACAAGAGTACGCACTAAAAAATTCATTGGAGGAGCGGGAAAAAGTCGTAGCCATTCAAACAAATATGAAAATAGAATTGTAAATAAGAGAAATAACAGATTCAAGTATTTCTATCGTCGGTGGAAACAATGCGCGTAAGAGCTCTTATGAAAAGTATTAGGTTTAAGGTCATCTAAAACTTCTAGAACTTTTGTACAAATATCTTCGTGGAATATCCTGCATTTGCATACACAGGAGAATGTCGTTTAAACATCTTGAATAAGGAAGTGACAAGCGTATAATAATTACTAAGCCCTTGCAGTCGGAAATTCATCAAATACGAAACAAAATCCGCCTGTATAGTTTTTTTCTTTACGAGCGACATATTTTCCCAGTTCTATGCCAGGAAGCACACAAAGCGAATCGTTCCTTTGTCTGAAAACTTCAATTACAAAATGTATCGTGTTCGAAGATGACATTTTTCCACGTGCAGACTGCTGTGAAAAATAATATCCAGTCCGATATTGAAAATTTCTTGGCAGTGAACGATGCATGGAAAATTATTCCCTTTTGCACATTCGTAGTCTAGCAGGTGCGACAGTGATAGGTCACCTCCACACCTCTGTTATATTTTATTGTTCTCTTTGACTTTATTGTTCTAAATCATGAACTGCGACAAGAATTCTTTCTCTGTTTCAAACATCTTTGAGGAATGGTCTATGGTAATGTTTAGGGACCAGATTTGCACGCACTAATTATCTGTATTACTGTTTCTTTATTTACCCATAAGTGGCAGAAAACTATTCAGCCTCCGGTCATGTAAGAGGTGCCCAGAATCCAACTCCGGAAACATCTAAAAACAATGAATCAGATTCGATTTTGCCTGAGAAAGGCAAATATTTTATTGCGTTATTCTGCGAACTCGCGTATTGGGCTTACAATACAAATTATTAATCTGTATCATAAAGGATACAGATTACGTAAAGCTCCAAGTGAGAGATGGCTTGCTATTAAAATTGCTATTCACGTGTTGAATTTTGGACCAGCAAAGCTTTTGGTATTCTAGGTATGTAAAGAACTGTTATTTTGAATAATGTACAATATTAATGCAGAATTTGTTTATACTGTTATTGTTAAAATATGTAATTTATTTCAGTGTTACGCGAGAGAATTGTATTTGTTGTTCTCCAGCCGTGCGTGATACCGTTGCGTGATACGGCTTCAGCTACTAGTTTATGTATTACGTGAGCATTTCTGCAGTACAAACTTCAAAAACATGCTCAAGATATTATGTATAAAGTATACTAGACCATTCTGACACCTGTAATGCAAAGAACATTCATCGGGTATTTTACTTCTACAATATTGCTAATGAAATTTCAAAGAGTAGTCTTACTTAATAGTTTTAGTTTCTTTTCACAAAGGAATGTCTACCGCTTCATTAATTTCACAATTAGCAATAGAACAGCATTTGAACACGAGAACAATCGAAGTCGGTAACCACTTTGCTGTTCGGGAGACGCTGCGTCCTAGGCACAGGTGCCAACCTTTCGGCCGTCATTCTGCGACCTTCCTTCTTGGCATTTCGCCTTGAGGAAGGTCGCAGAATGACGGCCAAAACTTTGGCACTTGTGCCTTTTGACACTGTTTCAATCTCATCACTAAAAAGGAATATTGAAATAATTTATACAAATCATATCGAAAAGCAGATGAGACAATGTATGCATATGAACGAATGTATGAATGAGACAATGTATGAATATGATGAAGTCATAAAATTGATGTAAAGTGACAAGCCAATAATACGGAATTTCATGTGTGAAGAGATAATAGTGTCCGACAGGCCTACATTCTTCCTATGAAACATATTTTCAAATTAATGTATAATTTCAAAATGAGGCAAACTTGAATAACAGGGATTTGAGAAGAGAAGCCCAATTGTAGAGCGTGCTCGTAAGACCAAAGCGCTATACCAAGCAATAAACTTTCCTTTATCTCCCCCAACCAGAGTGAGCCTTCATCTGCCTCCGCCTCCGCATAAGCGAGAGGGGGAAGGCGAAAGGATTCAGGCGCACAACTGTCTGTTTAACAGCTCCGGTGCTCGTAGATGAATTCGCAATGACGTGTTCACCGGTGAACCCGACAACCTTCGCCGTCCCCGCCTCCTCCTGCCCCTCCCCATTCGGCCACTACCCCCCACCGCTCTCGCCAGCCCCATCGTTACACCCACCCTTGCCCCGCCTCCAACGCCTCCACTGACTCTGCTCTTGCCGACTCCGCCACCTACGCTCACGCCTACACCTTCGCCATCATCTCACGGCGCTCCGACATCGACTCCCTCGCCTCCCCCGCCTCCACAATCCCACCTGCCGCTCAACACGTCCAGCAGTACTGCTCCCGCCAAACCCTGCTCCGCCACTACCTTTTCCCGCCACCCACCACTGTTCTCGGCACTCCCGCCACCCCATCATCATAGCCAGCCCTGCAACCCTCCAATGCCTCCACTAGTGCCGCTCTCGCCGTCTCCGCTGCCCCCGCCTCCGTCGCTTCCCCCGCCGCCCGCCGCCGCGCCGCCCACTTCGCTCCAACGCCTCCACCAGCACTGCTCGCGCCATTTCCGCCACCCACACCGCCCCGCGGGTGCCTGCCACCCCTATCGTTATCCGCCGTCCCGACGACCCCCATGCCCCCGCAACCCCCTCCGCCGTCCCCGCCACCCCCGCCACCTACGATTTCCCCGACCATCCCAATGCCCCCGAAGCCCCCAACGCCCCCGACTCCCCCGCCGCCCCGCCACCTCCGACGTCCCCGACCTCCCCAACGCCCCCGATCTCCCCAACGTCCCCGACCTCCCCAACGCCCCCGACTTCTCCAACGCCCCCGCCGCCACCGACGTCCCCGACGCCCCCGACCTCCCCAACACCCCCGGAACCTCGAAAGACGCCTCCAACGCCCCCGCCGCCGCAGCCGACCCCTACGCCCCCTACCCACGACATTCCCCTGCCCCCTACGCCCTGAACCCCTCGGTCGCGCCCGCTGCTCCCGCAGCCCCCGACGCCCTCGCCAACACCCGGCACTTCAAAGCTTCTACCACCTCTCCCACCGCTGCTCTATCCTCTACCACCGCCGCCGCTGACGCGACTCATCCGCCTCGGCCGCCCCTCCGCCCCTCCGCCCCCAACACCCCGCGCGCTACGGCGCCGGCGAGAGCACTGATCTCGTTAGGGAGTCGATTACCCTTCGCGGCAGCTCCTTCGTCGGGAGGCAAATCCGCCATCAGTCATTCGCTCTGCCAGGCAAGCACGCAGGCGGGCGGGCGCAGGAGGCCTCGAAGGCGCCCCGAAGCCCCAGCGGTGGGCTGGCGAGATCATAAGAGGGAAGGAGCGAGAGAAGAATGAAAGTGAGAGCGGGGAAAGTCAGAACTGTGGGTGAACGGTATGGGAAGTGGTCGAGAGGTAGGGTAAAAAATAGTGTAACGAGGGCGAACAAGAGGGGTGTAAATTTCGGTGAGGCAATGGCGAAAGAGCGTGACGGTGTATGTGGGCGTTGTGGAGCAGGGGCTCGGGCCAATGTTCTCGTAACAAAGTGTTTTACCACGAGCTAAGACTCTTCTCATCAGAACAGTTTTCATCAAAGCAAAACTTGCCAAGGACGGATTTCGCCCACCTTAAACCAATTCCATTACTTCGACTCTACTATATTTCGTCTCTAATTTATAAAAAAAATAAAAGGATTCCAAATAACTAAAACGTGAATCCAATTCCTCACTGCTAGATGGTTAAAGAAAAATCCCAGAGGGGACGCCCTCCTTATTTGTAATAATTTGAACATAGCATTTATACCATGTGTGAAATCTTCAGTAACTGTTCTATAAAGTGGTTCATCCACTGCACTAGAAAATAATAATAATAATAATAATAATAATAATAACAACAATAATAATATTAAAAACAAAAGATAATGTAAGCGATTTGTCCAGCAAAATCGTCATGTATAAAATTATGAATGCTAAAATAATCTATCTTAAGGGTAAGAAAAACTCCTACCCATCATCAAATAAAAATGTATGACTTCGCATGCTGAAAACTAAATGAATTTCTATGTTTTGGAGATAGCCAATTACATATGTACGTTTGAAACAACTTCGTGAATTCAATTAGGTGGACGTCGTGGCACTATATTAAAAGGCGCAAAGCGTGATTTGAATTTAATTAGGTTCTTGGGGATGTTAATTACGAATCTGTTGTGACAATAGGCATTGGTAAGCCCAAGACCTTTTCTTCATAGTCTTAAATGTAAAGAAAGTGCACATCCAAGTGCGAGAGAAAGAAAGTGAATGGTGGAGAACAAAAATAGGAGAGTGTGATCAGAATTATAAAAGAAGCTGACAAAGAAGAAAAATGACAACAGGAATTAACTGCGGTACCAGTGTGAGTTGAAAAAATAGAGAATGCACTAGTTGGTAGATTAGCTGTTTGACAACTTTTTCCTCTTACTCCCGATACCATTTGAAGGACGTAGGATGGGAAATGCATACGAACCTCGCTGTCTACGACATTGCTCCCAGAATCCTCCTTGAAATTTTGTCCTTACTTCCAGCTCTTTTGTATTATTGTGATTCCCTGGTATAATTGATTTCAGGACTAAATAACGCACGTGTAGATGCCCATTCAACGAAGCACCCTAGAACAACACTTGCTTTGTCTCCACTCAAGCTGCAGGCTCGCTGACGAGTGCTTTCAGAGATAGCAATGTTTGCATACACGACTTCTCGCAGCAATGTTTGAAATTCAATACGGCGAGTGACTTCGAAACAGGACTACCATGTGTACGAACCGCAAGGGAAGCAGTTTGCGGACATATGAATTGACACTAACGAGCTTATAAGGAACATCCAAGGAATCAACACTCCGAATTGTTTCCAACATTTCCTGTGTGATATTAAAAAAAATGGACGAGTGGCATCTAAATTGTTCTATTAAAGAGCAACAAGGGAAACAATTAGAAAATCAACAATGTAAATGGACTTTGAATAAAACGTTCATTTTTGGAAGTGAATGCAAAATATATTATGTTCATGTCAACATCCTTGTGAGAATATTCTAGGTAAAATAAATATTATTTAGCGAGTTATTTTGTTGTGAAATTTCTGATGTAAAATCATTCCTGTGATGGAGTCCGAGGAAGTGTTGAACTCAACTTCCCTAACAAGAAAAAAATTCGAGAGTTAGAGGGCAGCTGAGCGAATTCCAAGGCGAGGTGGAAGAACGAATTGAGTCAGTGAGCGAAAGTGAGGGAGAGCATAGAGAAGAAGAAGAAATAAAAGAGAGAAAGGAAAAAGAGAAAGAAAACAAAAAGGAAAAATGAAGGGAAATGAGAGGCAAAGAGAAGCAAAGAGACAAAATGGGGATAAACAAAAATTGAGAGAAAGAAGAGACAGAGAGAGAGGGAGATGGAGAGAGAGACAAAAGAGTGAGAGAGATAAAAGAGAAAGGGAGAAAAAAGAGAAACAAAGAAGATAAAATAGACAGATAAAAGAGCAAAAGAAATGAGAGAGACACGAAAGAGAGAGATACAAGAAAGAAAGAAACGACAGACAAGAGAGGCCAAAGCAAAGGGTAAAGATTAGTCTATGACACAAGAGTCCTTAGTCTGTGACGCAAGAGAGAAAGACGAAAGAGAGGAGAGGGGGACAAAACGAGAGAGAAACAAAGGGAAAGGCAAAGGGAGAGGAATACAAAAGGATGTAAGGGGAAAAAATGGAAAAATAGGAAAAAAATAGAGAGAAGCAAAGAGCAAAAGTACAAGAGATAAACAGATAGAGGTACAGAGAGAAAAAGCCAAAGAAACAGAGACAGACAAAAAGAGAAGAGAGAGAAAAGAGACGAAAAAGAGGACCAAAAGAAAGACGAAAAAGAACGTGAGAGACAAGGAGAAAATAAAGTTAGTTAAAGAGAAGCAGGGAAATGGCATGACGTTCCTGGTGAAGGACGGTGGGACGTAAGGGGGTCGGGGATTCGCCGTTCTCCGCGGGAACGTCCGACTAATCTGGCCCAATCGCGAGTGATTGATATGTTAATGCTCGGGACAGCGCCGCGTTTGCGGTCTCGACGGTGGTAGCGGTAGCGGCGGATGCGGGCGCGACGGGGCGTGGCGGGGGCGGGGGCGGGGGCGGGTGTGGGGGCGTTGGCGGGTTCGCAGCAGACACGGAGGCGTCAGGGATTCCCCGTGAGGACTGAGGTCTGAGGACTGAGGACCGGGCGCTGCTGCGGAGGCAGCGGTCTAGAGGGAATCCGCACGCAGTGCGTTGTGTCTGCCGAAGCGTTCGGCCACAGCTGCGGATGAAATGGTCAATGGAGAAATCTAAATTGAGCGGGTCTACATGGCACAGTATGAATGGTTTCCAATTACAGAGAAAATTGCATTCAGTTTGTGGGTTGTTGATTGCAATACCTTTGCTTGACGTATTTCACTGAACAACGCAAGTAATTGTGTGATATTCATAAGATGCGTACCTATTACAATCTCTATCACTCAAAGAGAATAATAATTACATTTCTCTCAGTAAAATAAAATTGAAAAGAAATTTGCATTTACTACCATTTGTTGAATTTTATTTTTTCATTCGGGAAACGTTAAAAAACAATTTACATGAGCAAGAACAAATAATTTGTTATTGTTCTATTTATGTCTATAAAACCGAAACGTTTGATACCCAAATAATTAATTAGTACAAACATATTTAATGCAATATCGATTACATTTAATACTTAGTTCATTCGTCTTCATTTTTTCATAAATATTGACGAAAAGTTTTCGTAAACTAGCCCGTATTGCCTACCACAAGAAATAACCCTGGAGCAGACGGGGTGGTTTAATAAAGTAATATCAAAAATGATCCATTCTCCACAGATAATTTTTGTAAATTTTGTTCTCATGTTTAAAGCAAACATTTCATGTAATATTGACAAAAACAATTTTATTGAAGAAAATCTCTGTTAGATTTCAGGCTAGTAATTACTCGAAAAAGAAAATTGACGAAAAAACAAACGTATTATATGAAGTTCGAACAGTTTTGAGTTATGCCAGTATTACATTTAATGAAGGACATGATAAAACAAAGTATGTATTCAAACAGTAATACTATTACCAAAACATTTATTGAAACAAGAAGAAGCTCTAAAGGCATGATAATAGAACAGTTAGCCGACATCAGCATAGAAAATTAGCCAACGTAACAGCAGCTTCTGACGTGAAGCGTGTGATTATGCAAAAGGCTAAATAGACGCTCGCCAGACATGCAGTTCCCCACCAGCGCACATCCCCCGGCTGTTTGCTTCTCCCAGAAGGCGAACTGAAATGTTTCGGTCATATTTTTGACGCTACGAGCGAAACGTCACAACCAGCTTTTTAACATTTCATGCGGACATTTCTGTCACATTCGCGGAACCGGCCTGCACTTCTTTCTGTCCATGTAATCACAGTGAAATAAACGCAGGGCAGCTGTATTGCTTTCCTGGCATTCGCAACAGCGCCGTCCACAGTGCGTCTAAGTGACGAAAACGTGGTCAAAACCTCAAAAAAATGCAGTTTGTTTCGACCTTCATTGACGGTAGAGGAAGGTTTAGTTCATCGGTTGTACACACATGGATAAAGGCTGGACCAAAAATTTGATTTGGGCTAACGCAGCGAGTAAATGGAATTCCTGAATTTGAATTTCCTTAGTTTGAAATTTCCGAGGAAAATGTAAGTTGTAAAATCGCGTATTTATAAATAGAATTTATATGATTACTTTGAAAAATATTTCAATAATGGGTGATTCCGCAGCAGATAAGTAACAAATTATGAATAAATTTCGCAACGTACCATTTCATTGATTTAATTACTTATACATTACAAATAGGCTACTCTAAAAGTTAAATAACACACCATTCAACACCTGAAAATTGATACATACATTCAGCTGTAATAATTATCTTTCAAAATAAACCAAGTTCATCAGCAAATACAGCGGTTTAAAACTCAATTATTCATTTTTGTGCATTTTTGCAATACTCGTCACGGACTGCAGTTTTATTGAAGTGAACCGCACACAAAAGTTGTACCAAGCGAACTATATTTTCTAACATAAACAATGTGTACAATGTTCCGCGTGTAGTCGCATTAATAAACTCATATAGAGACTTGCAAAGAGATGTAAAGGGTTCGATGTTTATTTTCCTAAATTTAATATTAGATTTTTAATCGGGAAACTGAAAACCTACCATAATTATTATTCACCTTCAAATAATCGCGCAGACAACAGATGCAGCTCAGTTTTTTTCTTATTCTCCTTTATCCGCTATCTCTCCTGAGTTTACAACGGTGGGAGTATCAGAAGTTTTAGATAATACCCTTACCACTCACTCTGCTTCCCAGCATTTCTAAGAAAGCACGTTGTTGTCAGGTAGTTCGAAAGTCGGTTGGGCTATATTGTAGCCAGCGCGATTACTGCTGTTATAAGTGTTAAAAACGAAGTTTACCAGCAGAAAAATCGAAAGACTATATACTATTGTCAAAGTCAATAGTAATATAGTAATATGTAGTACAATATATAATATATAGTACAGTATATAATATATAGTACAATAGTAATATGTGTGCTTGATTTCTTGACTTCGTTGACTAATTGTAAGGAAATTGTATTGAGTTTATGCCAATAATAAACGTGATTTAAAGTGCCAACCTTTTCACTTTTATTCAGCCTTCACCAGGCCTGTAGCAGAAGGATTTCCTTATATTTACTAAGTACAATTAATTTAACACTCATCTAATAACAGCCTATATCACAATTTTGAATAATTACGGACTCATATTTTACTCTAGATCTTTCGGGTCTACCCTCATTCTAACGACACTTCCTTCCCACACATTCCTTCCTGCACTTCCTACTTTCATGCACCACGCCACCTTGGCACCTCATCACTACAAGTCCTCTCCTTGGCCTCTCCCTCTGTCTAGGCTGCTAGTGCCCATAAACTTCGAGACAAAAATGAAAGGGAAACAGAAATCCTCCTTCCTCACAATCAACAAAAGATGCATGTAATGAACACATACGTAACATACAATAAACATATCTTTTAACTTGTAAAATCATAAAGAGCTGATAGTCTATTTTCTTTTACCGATTGTTAAGTTCTCTGGTTCTCTATCGAGATGATTCAGGGCTCGTTGGAACGTTTGAGGGGCGGGTTAATATTTGAAGGGTCTATATTCCTTACTTAAAGCCGGGTCATAGGCGACTTTAAGTGTTATTTCGTCTTATTTGTCTGTACATTTTGATTTTAAGATTTTAAATAGAAATCCTAAATTAGGTATGTTGTATTTTGTTTCTTTTCTTCACAGGTTGTCAGCCTTAGTGGGCTTTTTCACTTTCTAATACATTCTAATCAACTCGTAACAGAGTGGCCAGGCAAACGCAAAGTGCACTGCTCCACAGAAATAAAAGAAAACTGACATTGTTCACATAATTACAGTTAGTGCCTGCGCTAGACCTTCGCAGATCGGGCAAACGCCCGGGGCCCTGCAAGTAAAGGGTCGGAGGACGGGACTGATGGGGAAAGAATTGAAATAGAAATTAGATCTCCAGAAAATCGTTATCGTAATTTTATAAATCGCGGTACAGTAGCAAGATATTTCATAAAATTGTCAATAATTTCTTTACCTTAAATAGCAAATTATAGTCATTACTTTTAAAATAGGACTCTACAAAATGAATCAAATCACGCTAAATTTCATGTTCTACTGAAATTCATATTTATTATTTCGTTTATTTTACAAGAGATTTTATTGAACTGTAACTAAACACAACAACATTTCTAGCGATTTAGTTTCACCGTGGAAATTATATTATTTGATCAGTAAATACTTTCACTTAAAACTATTATTTAAAATAAATTTCCAAAAACGTCTTCTAGCATACACGTTATATTTGTTGCAATAAAATATCTCATGTAGTTTGTTGATACAACTTTCACATTTTCAATTTTTTAGGGGGAACGCTACGTTTCAGCATTGTCCCGGGCTCAAAAATGTCCAGCTCCAACATAGCCTATATTACACTATAAGGGTTTGTAATTGAAACAGAAATTACTTGGCGGTTTTGGCCGCGCGTTCGTCCTTCGGCCACAATGTGCGACGGCCACAAACGGATCGCGATACGCCGCTTCCGCGCAGCGCCCTCGACGAAAAGCCCAATTCGCACCGCCCGACGTTCGCTTTGACAACGTTCGACAGATCTTTTCGCGTCGGGAGATACCGATCTTCGTTCCAGCGGCAGCTCGTTGGCCTTTCAGCGCCGCGTTCCGCCTCCGGCCGCAGAGGCGGGCGTGGGGGGGGGAGCGAAGGCGGGAGGGGGGGATAGGCCGGCGGGGAGTCGTGGGACAAAGTTACAAGAGTGGGGAAAGCGGGGATGGGGAAATATGAGGATCGCGACCGGTGTGGGAGAAGAAGAGCGGGCGAAGGGGAGGAGCGGGGAAGATCAAGAAGGACGGGAGTTGCAGGAGGGGGAGGGGCGGTGGTTGCAGAGTCACGGGATACAGCTAGAAGGGAGGGGAAAGGGCTAATGCGTCGCGGGGATGCAAGACCGCAGATGCAGGGTGGCGTCGGATAGGATGAGACGAGAGGGGTGGGAGGAAGGGATGGGAGTTCAAGAAGGGCGGGGAGGAGAGGATCATGGTCGGTGAGACTCCCAAAAGGGAGAAAAGCGAGATGGGAGGAACTGAAAGAATCGTGAAATATCGGATAAGGGATGAGGATCGGGACGGCGAGAATCGAGGAGGAAGGGAACCGGTTCATGGGGAGCCCGCATAGGTCGAGTGAGGTGAAGAAAATCAAGGAGGGGGATGTTCGGGAAGAGGCGGGTTCGGGAAGAGGAGAAGAAATGGTTTATTCAACGAAGGGCAGGGAAGATTAGATAGAGCAATGAGGACGGGGAGGGGAGGGGAATCGGCGAGTAACAATTCTACGAATCCGCTGAGGCGGGGAGGTCATGGTGGGTAGAACAGAAGGAACAAAGGCGGTGAAGGAGCGGACATAGCGCGGAGGGCGGCGAGCATCGTTAAGAGCAAGGGGACGTGGAGGGATGGGGGTGCGGGGGTGAAGGGTGGGGTGCGTAAGGTGAGAGGGAATGTTCGAGATGGTGAGGACCGACAAGGAAAGATCGACGACATGCAGAGTGGAGATGATAGTAGGTAGGGGGGGGGAAGGCCTGTGGAAGGTTGGGAAAGGAAGGGCTTGGGCGGATTTGGGGCCATGCGGGCGCGAAATGTGTGGGTGGGGCGGGGCCTGTTCAATGCGAGGCGCAGAGAACTGGCCGGCGGACGGACAGAACCGGGATTCGCGAGGCGGGGCGAGGCCGGGCTGGGCGGGGGTTGGCTGGACAGGCCGGGGCTGGGCAGGCCGGGGCTGGGCGAGACAGGGCGGGGCGGATGGGGCGGTGCCGTGAGGTGCATGGCGGGCCGGGGCCGGGTGGTGCAGGGCGGGGCCGGGTGGTGCAGGGTGGGGCGGGGAAGGGCGGGAGAGGGCGGGGCGTTGCCGGACGGGGCGGGGCGGGGTTCGGGTAGACGGGATGGGGCAGGGCGTGGCGCTGGGGAAGTCCGGGAGCCCGTAACCAAGTTAACAAGTTGTTCGCGGGTTTGCGGCTGCAAATTGAAATTGACGTGGGTGCGACCGAGGGCCGGCGCGCGCTGCAAAGAGATCCCTCGGAGACACGTATTGACCCGCACAGTGCTGACAACTTAATCTGAGAGGATCAGCGTGTATAATATAGAGAGCAGTGGCGGATGCCGCGTGGCCGGTGGTCGCGCAGGGGACTCGGAGGCCGCCGCCGGGCAGGCGGCGCGAAGGACGGGGGTGGGGGTGGGGGTGGGGCAGCAAGCGGCGTTTCGCAGGGCTGCCTGTCGCTGCCACAACGCTTCCAACTTCCTACATCGAAACCTCTTTGTGAGATGGGACGAACAGAGGCGTATCTAGGTATTCCGGCGCCCATGACAAGTACGGAATTTGCGCCCCTCTCAGGATACTTCAAATTAGGGTTGCTGTTATTTGATTTAGCGGGTATACTCTACATAGCGCCCCTTGTGAGTGCCGTATCTGCCATGCCGTAGATACGCCTCTGCCGAGTGTCATGCTTCTTGCTTATAAGCAATTGTTGACGGGTTCATCTTGACCTCGTATTAGTATATTTTTGGAGAATCGTAAGAGAAAGTCAATAAAGAAAGCTTTTTCCCCAGTGACAACGTTTCGGCCATTTATTTGTTGTAACATGGGAAGGGATTTGTGTTCCTCGCTGCAGAGAAATGTTTTCCATGCAGAGATATTTTTTGTAAATAAAAACTTGTATATCACATATGTGAATTATGCAACATAAATATACAGCCATGAAACAGGCCAAATTAATGGATGAAATGTTGGCACTGTATGGGGAAAAAGGTTTTTTAATGACCTACATTCACGATTCTCCAAAAATATTTACATGCAGTTTCATACGTTCACATCCCTAATAGCGTATCGTATTACCGGGGTGTTAACGAAGGTACTGTAGTGTAATGCGCATATCAGTATTATCATCTGTTACCTTCCTTTTAGAAGTGATGATGTTTTCATGACCCATACACGACTACTCCATACAGATGTTTAGAAGAACCTAGCGAACATAGATACTGAGAGTAGTGTTTTTCATTGAGCTGCCGAATCAGCCATTTTTTAAATAGATGAACTGTGCGGAATTGTGGGTGAGTTGGGAAGCATTAAACTACTCCATACCATTGTTAATATACTTGAAACTCTTCATAATGCCTTCAATTGTTATCATTGCTCCGTAACTCCTGAGTGCTGCCTGGCCTGTCTTTCAACTCATAACCACTTCATGACCTGGGTTACTCTGCCTAACAGGGGTTTCGACGGATTGAAGTGGCTTAGGACATCAACTGCTGTCACTGCAGTGCCTCTGACCGGGAGGTCCCAGGGTTTAAGTCATGACGGTGACAGGAATTTCGACACTAGCTAGACAGCTAGGTCGAATTCAGCTGCTGTGAGGAGAATTCTAGCGATTGGCTGCTTTGATCGATAGTTTACCGGTTTAGCCGCCCGCTAGCGTTGTTCATAGAGGGACGGACGGACGGAGACAGACAGGCACATTTTACTGTCATTCGAGTATCAAGGATTCATCGAAACAAGGATTCTGGCTACATCACATGTTAGAGGATTTTGTTTTCTAAATCTAGCAACTGGATTTTTCTTCAGCAACTGGACACTTTTCCTTTCCAGAGACTTAAAATAAGAATTTTTCTATCGAAAATTACTCGTTTTTTCCCGCAGCATTACATAACTTTCTCTCTGCTGCATAAGAAGCAGCGAGAAAGTTAAAAAAAAATTGGAGGTTGATTGTTCAATTCTGGCTTGAGATAAGGAGTCAGCCCGTCGACATACATAGAGAAACATGTGTCAAGTCTGACTTTTTTTTGGTGTGATGTGCCTGCATTATAATTATAATACACAAATTCCAGTGTGATAGAACCTTGGAGACCATTGTATCTGTTAAATGAGCAAACAGTAGCATATATTTCAGAGAAATATTCAGGAGCTGTGCGAATTAATACATACGTGGATAGATTCTTAGAGATCTCGCTGAATAGTGGTCCCGAATAATTTTTTGGGACAAAATTGTATATTAATTAACAAAAATTTCACGAAAATCAATATTATTTTTATTGCAAAAGTCAAATAAAATTCTCGTATATTTCAATGCTACAAGGGGCCCTATAGGTTGATCTCGCTTAGGGCTCCTTAAGGTATTAATCCGCCGTGTAGAGGAGGCGTATAAGACAGGACGCGAACGCGATAATTTGACCCTCGGCGTCGAGTTTCTGATTTTAATAAGGTTGTCGGCTGTAGTTGAGACGGCGCGTGGGGAGCAAGGCGGGGCGGGGAGGAGCGGGGCGGGGCGGGGCCGTGGGCGGTGGTTCATCGGCGCCGACAGCTTGCATAAATCACGTTCTTCCCCAATTATGAAACTAGTTACCGCCGCGTGCACCGGGAGGGTGTGGCTGCAGCTGCATCGAACGGGCGCACGCACGCACGCACGCACACGCGCGCGGACGGGAACAGCCAGCGCTCTGGAGCCTGCGGCACCATCGCCGCAGCCACAGCCCCTCCCCGCCACGGCCCCTTCCGCCGCCGCTCCCACCATCGGTGGGTCTGATGCAGTGGCGGGTCCAGGGGGCGGGGTGCATGGGGGCCACGGCCTCCCCCAAAAGGTCAAAAGTTTTCGTTCGTTTCTTATGTTATGTTTGCCATTTCATTTGGCAAAATTGATTTAAATATTTATTTATGTTAAAATTGTATAATTATTTAAACAGTAATATTGTTTAGTATCATATATACACCAAAAATAATATACAATATAATTAATATGTTTAATATTTAACATAAATCTATGATGGACCACCCAAATGATGCGCTGGATCCGCCCCTGCTCTGGACCCCACGTCACCAGCGCCACAGCCACCACCACACTCCCTCCACCCGCCCTGGTACCTTCAGCCGCTGCTCCCACCATCGGTGGGTCTGATGCAATGGCGGATCCAGGGGGGGGGGCATGGGGGACATGGCCTTTCCCCAAAAAGCCTAGAGTTTGTGTTTGGTACCTTCTTTTATTTGGCAAAAATGGTTTGAATGTGTATTTATGTTAGAATTATGTAATTATTTAATAAATAACATTGTATAGTATCTCGTAGAAAATGAGAAAAAATTGGAGAAATCCATAAAAACAATGTGAATAAATACATAAAAACAGTGTGAACAATGTAAAACAGGGCGAAATAAGGTCCCGAAGTGGCTGCTCGAGGACCAATTTATAATGTAAGCCTCCTTGCCCCGCGCAAGAGGCCCTTGCCCTATTAGGGATTAAATATAAAAATATGTTTCTTACTTAACAACCTATAATGACTCCCTCCAAAATGATCGGCTGGATCCACCCCTGGTCTGACGCTACTGCTGCCGCTGTTTCTAGGAGCACTTCACACTCTCCAAGGGACCTTGTTTCCTTCCTGGGTGACGTGGCTTCGAACTCCATTCTACTCTATTTAATTCTTTATTTACTTATTTATTTTATGTCTTATTTGTTTAATTTTTTATTAAAGAACTTATTTATTTAATTTATTATTAATCTGATTTATTTATTAAAGAACTGTAAAAATTGTAGGTAGCATTGTGGAAGAGGTACACATGACCTTTAACATCATAATGGAAGACGAGAAACTTTTTATCCATTTGCCCTGAGGATAAAGAAAGACTGGACAAGCGTCTTTCAAGAACTTTAAAATATTTCTTCCAATCATACACAGGAGACTGCATGCGGCAGAATGATCTGCTGAATGGAGGAAGGGCTGTTTTTTTACTGACATGTAAATGAAGGTCCGGAAAAGCTAGCAAGCAAGCATCCCAATTTCATTTCAATAGACAAGATATGAGACCACATCACTAGTAAAGAAAATGACATGTCAGATCTCTCATTAAAAGTCAAATAAGATGTGATTAGAATTTTCTTTTGTTGAAATTTCTTTTGTTTGTTTTTTGAAGGTTTCTTTCTCAGTTCCGTTGTGGTCACTAGACCTCAACCTAAGCGTTCCCTGCTTCGCTTATCACAAAATATTCGACTTTAAACTCGCCTAAATGTAGTACATCAACATATAAATTGGGAACTGTGAGGAAAAAGTGATAACTATCATTCTGACATTCTGAAAAAAACTACGTTATGTGAAAATGTCGGATTTTAAAATGACTGATATTCTATGATTCAAAATGCCAGTTTAGAAGTTTCTCTGCTATTATTGATTTTTACGTTTCAACAGTTTTCCGTGTGTGGATAACTAACAAATTCGCACATATGTTTACATCTAGTACCATTGAATCTTAACCATCTTATTTTTTTGTCGGCTTTGGAAAAGTGTGTAATCATTTGCCTCTAAAAAAGAATTATCTACTACAAAATAGAGAACATTAAAAGTTCATAACAGCGGAGTATTGTTCTCAAAGCGGCCAGACTCGCGTGGATGACCCTAGGTTTAAAGTTAAATAGCAGCAGGGGTTTTTAAAGAACTTAAATACATTTGATATATAGTAATCATCAACACAGAAACTACTAGTGTGCCGATGCATTTGATATAAATTAATTTGAAAATTCAGAAATTTAGTTCTGGAAGCCACACAGTTAAAGCATTCCATTTCTGAACAAAACACATTTTATTTGTGTCACAATACTGTAACCATACCTTTCAACAGCAGCCGTACAAAAATGTGAAACTCGCTCATCAAAATGAAATATTAATTAAATAATCTTTTTTCCAGACAACTACAAAGCGTCCTTCATACTATTCATAAATTTGTATTTAAATTAATTTTCTTCCATAAAATACACATTTCTCTCCGTGGTTCAATTAAAAACCCTTCTGTTTTTTTTCTGCGTGAACGAAAACTAAATAAAAGCATGCAATAAAGAAGAACGGTCAGTGGTCCCTTCTCTTAAACACTTCATGCATATTAAACACAGCAAACTAATTTTTAATGAGACGACTATCATGAAATCTCTCGTATATTTTACATCACTATCCTATTATTTTAAAAAATACCTCCCGTTTTTTTTTTCATTAGTAATGGTTGTAGCGGTTTAAAACCACTTTTGAGTCATTCCACGGCAAAAAAAAGGCCCAGTCATAAAACATCACTATTTTTAGCGACTTAAAACTTATATGAATTCCAGAGTTGAAATTAGGCGACACGTTTTTCTTTAATCCCATTCCTTTCAGAAATATTACCAATTACTCTTCACAAAATCCTACGTGTGCTAATGTTTAAACATTTTTCACGCATCTATCTTTCTCTCCAGAAAAACACAACTACACTTTAATTAAACCTAAAAATATGTACTTTTATACTATGTGAATATATTTTTGGAAAACAAATTATTTAAGTTTTTAGAAAGTATTTAAATTTTAAAAATACAAGTTTCACATTAGACCGACACTTAAATTTATTTTAGAAATTTGCATTTCCTTCTACACTATCTGCCAAAGTTCAAAATGGTACAGAAATAACATTTAAAAAAATCACGGATCACGTAGGCCGTCCGCCCATCTGTCCGTCCACTCGTCCCAGGGGACTTCAATGTCATAACGTCTTAACACAAAGCCAGGGTTATATTCTGTCATGTTAAAACGTAGAACCATGTACACGATTTCTAATGGAAGGATTCATACGAAATTCTACTCTAGGGTTCTTTATTAAATAACTGATATTGCTAGGGTCTCCCTGAAACAGTGCACAGCCTTTGTTCTCGGATATACGGAGTGAATTGGGTAAACAAAAATATCCAAAAAACACAAGCGTTGTTCTGTGAAGTTAGTGACCATGGATAGCCTTACAAAAGTTATATACTATATAAAAAAACTTTAGTTTCTTGTAATTGTGTATACGTTGTCACAATCAGCATTCTTGAGAAGTTGAAAACTGACTATGTACCGATTTAAAAAAAAACACTATACGTAAAGAAAAAGAGGTTTCCAAAATTCATTCTCGTGACGAGCCAACTTAAGATTTTACAAAAAATGTGAATGCCACCAGACAGGGACAAGATGAATAAATATGTACAGCTGGTCCTTCAAGGGCATGCTTATCTTACTATATCAACTGAGAACGACCTAGTTAGCTCGTCTTCTGCTACTCCAGGCGGAGTCACCAATACAATAGAACTTCTACACGAAATACTTCCTCTTACCGCAGATACGTCATGAAGAAATTCAGACGGCAGTCAAATTATTGAAAAAAAAACAATATTTCTACACTTCTCGTAATTGCAAATCTGGCTCCCAGCTTGTCACTTAAAGAGTCGTCCAGCATGACCTGGAATATCTCGCTTTATTTCAGTCACAAAGATTACTTGCTAAGAAAGATAGCAGGCACTTGCTCCTTTCAAGCCTTTCGAGCAAATGTCCTTCGAACAAAAACATTTCCAACCCCCGCCAATTTCCATACTGTTCCCCAGGGACTAGTCCCCGCCAGGATTTACCCTTATTCTCAACGCGACCCAACTCACTAACCCAAATTTTTTATCATTCTCTTCAATCAGATCGTCACACTCTAATGATGTGTGTACCATTATTCATATACGATAAAATAGTTGATAATGATAGTTGGACGGATATAAAGAATAAATGAGTTTTTTAAGAATGGTCTTGTACAATATTATTCGAAGACATTTAAATTCTAAAAGGGTACCTTGGCTAGGAGTTTCGAAAAAAAATAAATTAACCAAAAAAAATCATTAAGTGGAAAACCCTAGGAATAGGTAAAATAAAGATGGTTAATTAGATCTATCGTGTGAAATCGTGAATATTCTGGAAATAAAGGCATGAAAGAAACACGCAAGACACAAGTGAACGAAAATAGTTGAGGGGGCCTCGACCAACATAGAGAGTTACTCCAGAATGAAGAAGAAAACCAGGAAGAAGACGAATAAAAATAAAGCAGACTGACAAGATGAACATTTTAACGGACTATTGTCCAGCATACACCAATCTTCAATTGCCTTTTCCCTTTTGATCGTCACTCATCAGCTACAAACATTCTCCTTCTGGGCTCATGCAGACGTGCTTCGTACAAATCCGCCTCTGACGATCTCGCATTTCTGCACTGCCCTTTGTCGCAACCCTCCACCGGTGCTTTAGCGTCCCTCAGACCGCGCGTCGCAGCCTCGTTCTCGGGGCTCTTGTTCCTCGCCATCCTGTTCCGTTCTTCACGATCAGAAGGGGTCGCGGAACGCTTCAAAGAGCGTCGAGAAAGAGGATGCCCCCCCGCCATTCAAGTAATTAGCTCGAGCTGGTGGCCGCAATAGTTTTTATCGGATACTCGGCGCACCGCTGCGCCGCGCGCTCCCCCCGTAGCCGCGGTATTTCTTTCAGGCAGAAAACAGAAGCACGGGAAGCGGCGAGGCAGGGGTGAACGAGGAAATGGTGGCGCAGGCAGAAACGGACGCAGGTGCCGTGGCGGTAGCGGTGGCGGGGGTAGAGTTAGCGGCTGAGGTATAGATGGAGTTGGAAGTGGACGTGGAGGTGGAAGCGATGGCGATTACAGTGGCGGAGGTAGACATGGAAATGAGGTTTAAGGTGGCGGTAGAAGAAGAGGTGGAGGAGGGGCTGATGGTCAGGTGTAGATGAAGGTGGCGGCGGAAGCGATGGGGCGGGCAGGTGAAAGTGGAGGTAGAAGTGGGGACGAACGAAGAAGTAGAAAGCGAGGTGTTGGAGATAGAGGTGGACTTGGTTGTGGAAGTGAACGCGGTTACGGTGTCCATGGCAGTGACAAAACACTGGAGATGGAGGCGGCGATGGTGAATGTGTGAGGGCAGGCGCAGCTGTTGCCATAATGGAGGCGGCGACGGGAGCGGGGTTGGCGGTGAAGAAGTGTCGGGCCACAGTCGGAAGCGGTGAAGTTGGGGGTTGCGGCTATGGCGATGGTGGCGGTGGCGGAGGTAACGACAGAGGCGGTGTTGTGGACGGGGACGGTGGCAGGGAAAGAGGCGGGCATGGAGACGGGGGCGGTGCCAAGGTTGGCGTTGAAAGAGTGTCGGGCCCAAGGCGGGGCGGTGAAGGTGGCGGTGGTAGAGGTGGTGGCGGTGGTAGAGGTGGTGGCGGCAGCTGCAGTGGCGGAGGCGATAAGAGAGGCAGGAGCAGTGCGAGGGCGGTGCGAGAGCGGTACGAGGGCGGGGGCCCTCGCTCCGAGGGCGGGGCGAGGGCGGGGCGAGGGCGGGGCGAGGGCGGGGCGAGGGCGGGGCGAGGGCGGGGCGAGGGCGGGGCGAGGGCGGGGCGAGGGCGGGGCGAGGGCGGGGCGAGGGCGGGGCGAGGGCGGGGCGAGGGCGGGGCGAGGGCGGGGCGAGGGCGGGGCGAGGGCGTGGCGAGGGGCGGGGCGAGGGCGGGGCGACGGCGGGGCGACGGCGGGGCGACGGCGGGGCGAGGGCGGGGTAAGGGCGGGGGTAAGGGCGGGGTAAGGGCGGGTTGAGGGTTGCCGATGTAGGAGTGTCGGGCCAGAGGCAGAGGATGTGATGATGTAATGGCGGAGGCAACGATGTGGTGGAGATGGTGGTGGCAGCGGCAGCGGCGTAGGCAATGGGGGAGGTGGTGATGGAAGCGGGGAAGCGCCAGGGCTGGCGGTGGAGTATCGTGTCAGTGGCAGGTGCGGTGAAGATGGCGGACGTGGCGGTAACGGCAGCAGCAGAGGCAGGGGACAGGCAGGGTTGGCAGTGACGGAGGATCGGTGGCGGCGAGGCCGGCGCCGGTGGCGGGTGTTAGCAGCGGCGGAGGGTCGGGGCCAGAGGCGGGGGCGCAAGCGAGGGCTGTGGCGGCGTCGGCGCCGCTGCGCCGGCTGGGGGGGGGGGGCGGCAGAGGACCACAGAACGCGGCGTCAATTACGACGGCTTATAGGGCGTTCCCGCTCGAGTGTGCGCCCGAGAAGCACGCCCACTGCGTTATTAACATTCGGGAACGCACCCCGATTCCCGGACAGCCGCAACGGCATTCTTTCATGTCGAGCAAAGAGAGAGACGGAGGGAAAAAACGAGAAAAAAACAACAACAAAAGAGCTACTACCACCGCGCGGGACGCGCCGTTTGACAAAATAATAATCATAAAAAAAACTTATGCAGATAATTTCGTGCTACTGTATAATAACGCCGTAGAGCATATCCCGCTGAAGGCTTTGTGCCCATGCAAATGAGATTGCACCGAGGAGTTAAAAATGGAAGAAAAAATCTTCTTTACGGCTGGGAGAGAGCCCGGCCTGCGGGGAGGCGCCGTGTCGCGAGCGGGGGGGGGGGGTGCGTTGGGGCGCGAGGCACCTCGGGCGCCGCGCCGCGGGACGGCCACCTGCGCCCAGTTGGGTCGGGAAGGCACCGCAAGGGCGGGGGTGGGGGTGGGAGAGAGGAACGATGGACGGCGGGCGGAGGCGGTACTCGGACGCAAAGCGGCGGATGAGGTGATAGTGCTGGTAACGGAGGAGTCGATCGTGGTGGGGGTGGTGATAGTGGAGCTTTTTGAGATGGGAGTGATGGCGGTGATCGAGATGGGCGGTTGTGGCAGTTGCTGGCTGGCGTGATGGTGGGTGTAGAGAGGGAGTCGGAGGAAGAGGTGATGGAGATAAGTGTGATGATGGGGCAACGGGATTGTGGACGTGTGGTGTAGGAAGGCGAGGACGAGTTGGCAGGTGCAACGAGGGCGGTTTCAGAGGTGGCGATGGGTAGCGTCGGGACGGTGGCGGAGAAGGTGATGGCGGGGACCGATGGAGCGGGGCGATGGAAGCATCAGCAGAGGCGGAGACAGAGAGCAATGGGGCATCGATGGGCAGGAAGAGGCGTAGAGGGGTGGGAAGTAGCCTGGGTAGGGTGGCAGAGGAGGTGCGGGGGAGGAACGCTGCCAGGGACGGACGGGAGAGATGGAACTGGCGAGCAGCGAGGCTGGGCGGGGCGTGGACGGGGGGGGGAGAACCCTGGATAGGATAAGAGACGCGTTGCGGCATCGGCAAGGGTGGCGAGAGGGGCGGGTGGGAGGGACAGGGCTGGATGGGTCGGGGCTGAGTGATGTGAGGTGAACTGGACCGGGCGGGGACGACGCAGGGGGGCGGCGGGGGGAAGCGGCGGGGACGGCGACAAAGGAGGGGAGGGCGCGCGCGCTTGTGGTGAGGGAGGGGTGGCGTGAGGTGCGGGTGGGAGGGACACGGCTGGATGGGTCGTGGCTGAGTGATGCGGGGGGAACTGGGCCGGGGCGGGGACGGGGCGGCAGCCTCGGGGGCGTCGGAAGGAAGCGGCGCGGCGGGGACGGCGACAAAGGAGGGGAGGGCGCGCGCGCTTGTGGCGAGGGAAGGGGGGCGTGAGATGCAAGTGGGAGGGATAGGGCTGGATGAGTCGGGGCTGAGTGATGTGGGGTGAACTGGGCCGGGCGGGGACGGCGCAGGGGAGCGTCGGGAGGAGGCGGCGCGGCGGCGACAGCGGCGTGGTGGGGACGGCGGCAGAGGAGGGGAGGGCGGGCGCGCCAAAGGGTTTATTAGCTCCGAGTTCTTCCCCTCACGGCGCCATTACCGGTTCGCGTCCTGCGCCTGGTGCGAGTGTCGCATATGCCGGCCGCCCGGGCGCTGGAGTGTCTCTTTGCGGAGTGGCCGGGATTAAAACGTCCCATTTCGTCCCGGGTCTCGGGCCCCCGGGATACTTTTTTCCAGAGGGGCTTGCCCGTTCTCCGGTGCGTGACGACCGCCCGAAAGCGATTTTTAAAGTTTATATTGAAATATATTTGGTGCATAAAAATGTTCTCTCTGCTGTTTCACGAGAGAAGAATAGAATGTTACGGCTCACGTTCATTAATAATGAAATTGTAGAGGCTAGGGAATGGTTATTTTAAGGAAAGAACACGCAGTTCAATGTTTTCTCTTTTACTGCAAGTGTTAGGTTTTCGCAATCAAATCAACACATTTCGTTTTTTAGAAAGACTTGACATGAAATATGAAAAATTACTAATATTTTTATCGCAACATCATATGATATAAATAACGAGTGCCAGTATTCAATCATGATTTATACGTAATTAAATTATGTTAAAATTTTTTCAAATACCGTTTAATGTTCTGTTGGCTACGCTGATTGAAATTTTCAAATGCGATCTATTAACAAGTTTTATTTTAACAAATATTATGAATTATGTTTCATTGTATTTACAGAGTTCAAAGCAAAGAAACTAGAACGTCGTTAATTTTTATTCACCATAAATAATTAATTTGAAACAACCATAGCAATTGCGTAGAATGAATGAAATAATGATACTGAAAATCCTTCCCTGAAGATATTTATATGATTTACATTAATATATCACAACTTTAATTTTACATCTTACGTATAAATAATATTCATTCTTTCTTAATGAGAGAAATGAAGCATTTCTAATAACCATATAAGCGTTTGCTTCTTGTTTTGTCTTGTTTTGTATTCATTAGAGGAATCCTTTTGGATAAATATTGACAGTGAATTACGAACGTGATAGCGCGCAAATTAAACCAGTAGGTTTAATTCAAGATGGTACTGATTCTGTGATTCTGTGATGATAGTGTTAATAAACACTTTTTTTTATTCATAATATCTTTTAATTAAAACGTTATTTCAACTTTTTAGGATGTTAAAATTAGGTAAATTATTTTAAAATATCACAATGAATAAAAATATTTTCCTCCTAACCTTCGTTGCGTGCTGACTTCGTAAACCGATACTCAAAGGCCCATTCGTATTAATCAAGTAGCATTTAGCAGAGCTAAATGCTACATGATTAATAGGAAGGAAAATATCTTTATGAGAATGACCAATTAGAGGATTAGTGGATTCAAGAACAAGTGCTTACTGGCACGCTCATGGCTTTGGAGAAAATGCCGCATACTCCTCGCACTGCGTGAACCCTTAAAAAGATTACCGATGTCTTCCGTGCATTAGCAGTGATTAACCAACATCTTGGAAAGTATTATTTACTTGTTAGTAAGATTTACTTGTTTTATCAGCTAGTTCAAGCCGCTGGTGTACTACCATTGTGGAGAGGGTCTCATGCTCTGTCCCATTTGCAGTTCCGCGCGGTGTCACGCGAGGATGCCACAGGCAGGAGAGAGGGGGAGGAGAGTGGTTAGGGGTCACTCGGACTGAGAGCTATGCCCGGGAGACGGGAGGTGACGCGTATAACTCATTGGGCGGAGGCGACCGAGATGGGGAGCCAGAGGTGGTGGGGGTGGCAGAGGTGGAAGTGGCGATCGAGGGCGGTGACGGCGGGGCGGTGGCAGTGGGGTTGCCGGGGGCAGTGGGGGCAGCTGAGGCGGCATAGGTAGCGGGGGCGGCGCGGTCGCCGCGGCGGGGCTTGGAAGGCGAGAACGGCGACGGCGAAGTGGGTTGCCGGGGACTATTGGGGGCGGCGGAGGCGGATTAGGTGGGGGTGGCGGCGGCGGGCAGAAGAGGGTGGCGGCGGAGGGAAGTGGGCGGCGGCGGGGCTTGGAGGGCGAGAACGGCGACGGCAAACACTGTGGGTTGCCGGGGACGGGTTGGGGGCGGCGAAAGCAGCTTAGGTAGCGAGGGCGGCAGTCACACTGGGGTGGTGGGGGAGGAGGGGACGGCAGGAAGAATGGGCGGCGGGGGAGGTGGGGGCGGAGAGGTTGGGCGGTGGAGGTGGTGGCGGGAGAGGTGGGCGCAGGGGAGGTGGGGGGCGCGGAGGTGGGGGTGGGGAAGGAGGGGGGCGGGGAGGTGGGGTGGGGAAGGAGGGGCGGCGGGGTTTGGAAAGCGAGGACAGCGACGGCGAAGGCAGTGGGTTGCCGGCGTCGGTGGGAAAGGGGGGACGGTGGGGTAGTGGGG
>JAHLJT010003656.1:33298051-33317018 GCA_031308135.1 Acheta domesticus
TAGTGTATAATGCGATTTTTATAACTTTGCCCCTCAAGCCCCTAATGTCACGATGGAATATCACACGGCATTTTGCGTCTTTCTCGCTCGTGCCGGTAGATATCGCATGATCGAAACACTGCGTGATACGGTCGTGATTATGCGATAGCGGCAACACGGAGAAAGACGCGAAATACCGTGACGTATTCCATCGTGAAGACGGGCCTTGAGGGGCAAAGTTACAAAACTCGCTCTATAGTCCATGTTATTGCAAGTATGTAAGTGATAGGGCAAAGGAAGAGAAAGGAAAGATCGTGCGCGGTGCCCTGTTCGTTAAGATACTGCTCAGGCATTGGCTTGGAGTTGATCAGAGAAACCACAGGAAACTAGCGATTAGAGCAGCCGGCTCGAGATGTTCGGAGCGATGACGTATAACAGCGCGATATTTGTCCGATTCGCGGTAACGGTTGCCGTACTGCAGATAGCCAACGGTTTCTGAGCTAACATCGCCAGCGCGGCGAAATGTTCTGAGTGATGACATAAGACGGTGTTGGGGAAGCGTGAGTGGGGATGGGAACTGAGAGAGTGTCTGTTTAATATTCGGAGCCTTGGCTGCAATTATTATTGAACAAACAAACAAAGTTCTCTCGAGATATCTCGACGACCGTTAATGTGTGACGGCGACACACGAAAAGGGAGACACTACGCATTGGAATATCTATGCCCATTATCACTTTTCAGAAAACATCAAGTATCCGAAAACCGAGCTAGGGATTGTAATCACCCAGAAATTTGTTATGCCTACTTTTGTAGCCTATTTAATTGCTTCATTTTATAAGCTTCATTTTTTCACGAATTGTGAATGTAATTTTTTCGCTTCTAGGCTACCCACCGAAAGTCAATGTTTTGACTTAGATGCAATTAAGTCAATGTTTTTGAGTCGGCATTCAGAGTAGCCATCTCCCTTCTCTGTGTCGTCAGCCGAGTGCACAGATTACTTGAGCTACCTATGTCAGGTGAGTCTCCACGACGATCGTTGATTTACCAGTTATTGGGTAGGATATGCCATCAGCCGTTGATCTCGCAGTCGCCAAAATCGCAGATATTCGACTGTTTCGCCACCAGGTTACCGAACTCGCGGATATCCAACGGTTTCTCAACCGGACGTCGACATGGGGATGCTCGGAGCGATGACGTAAGACGGCGCGGGCGGGGGAGGGGGGTGTCTGCTTAATATTCGGAGGCGTCTCCGTCGGGGCGAGCGCCTCTCGGCCGCGCTAATTCATTTAGAGGCGACGCCGACGACGCTGGCCGCCGCCCCGGCGGGCCGGCCCCGCCCTCGCGACGCATAACAAGTGGCACCGAAACTCGTCTTGGAAGTGACAACGGACACAGCGTCGATGACGGGGGAGGGGCTAATCCCGTTACCTACACTCTGGAGGTTCTTTAATTGAGTATTTTGTATCAATGCTTAAGACAAAGTTTGCATTTGGTAATGTTACCTAAACGTATTTAAAAAACCACAATAGTAATAACGAGTAGTAGTTACCCTCAACGCCTTTTTTTGTTCAAACATATGCAACACTCTCTGGTTTTTCAATGGAAGTACTATTACATATTATTTTCAGATATTTTTATTTAGATATTCTACAATGTACTTTAATATTCTGATTTTGCATTTGGGAGAAGTTTAAGTCTCATAACAATGAATAGATAAATGCACCAAGTTGGAATTCCAAGGAGTCGTAATCAAATAAATGTTGTATTTCCATTTTCTCCAAATTATAACGTTATTCTGTGGCAAGCATTAAAATCGTATTTTGACGCTTTCAAATTTAGAGTGTGAGTTCATCCATTTAAAACTATTTTTCACTAATAAAAACGACTTACTTCCTCGCAAACAACAAAAAGAATCTGGAAAATCCGCAAAGGATACCTCAGGACTCATATTGGAAACTTCCTTCGCACAGCGGTTACTATGAACGCATGTCACACTTCATCTCGGTCCCTTTTCCCGAATTTCAGCTACAGATGAAAAGCAAGCGTTGGATTTGTCGAATCGGCTCGCCTTATACTCTTGCCTGCTTCGAAAGTATTTTCTTGACTCGCAGTAATTCGTTTTTATTCAATAGAATGTTCTTAATGTTATACATTACGCGTTCGTACACACCGGTAAACAAACTTTGTATATTATACACACTCAATCTGTAGGCGTGATTTGTATTGAAATTAGCCAATCCGCTCGATTAAAACTACAAAGAAAATTAACGGCGTTTATTCAGATAGAAACTATTATAGTTTAAGAAAAAAGTAAATGTATGAAGCTAGATGTATGAAATGTGTGTGTATGAATGTAAATTGTATGACGTGTGTGTGAATATATATATATATATATATATATATATATATATATATATATATATATATATATTGCGTTGTCCCCATTTTCACTATACGCTCAATATGACGCTTTTTTGTACTTGACATGCAATGTATTTCTTGAATTGGAATTCGAAGGCGCTTCTCTCTTTCTCTTTTCCATACCATCTGCCTCTTGCCAATTCCACTGCCGACATTTTCTTCTGCAGAATTTCGTTACCTCGACTCATTCGCAGTCACCTAGCTGCACGTCATCGCCTCGTCATTATCTTTCGGCATCTCCCTCCCGGCGCGCCTTTCGGCGGCGGTCCGGGGGCTTCGCGGGGAAATGGCTTCATGACCGGGCGCCGTCGCCGAGGATGAGCAACAAGGCTGCTTCGTGGGGCGGGGTCGCAGGAGGGGGGGAGACGACCTCGAAGCGCCGCAGGGCTCCGGATTTGCCCGCTGTCTTCCCTTCCTCCGCGTCGCCCTTCCCGCGTCCCCCAGCCCTGTCTTCGTCTCTAAACTCTTCTCTGTCTCTCGGATTGTTCTCGCCGTTTCCACCAGCCGACGCCCTGGCGGTGTTCGCTGCATCATTCAACCGCGGCGGCGACCGCAGAAATATCGCACTCGCCTGTGCAGATGTCGGTCCGTAAATACAGCTGCTCGTATTGGGCACCCCCGCTGCCACGCTTTTACGTTCGACCCTTTCTCAGCACCGGATTGGTAGCTAACCCCCTATCTTCTCCGTCGTATTGCTTTTTTTTGACACCCAACGCCATTCACGCAGACTTCGCTCGATCTAGTCGCAATCACCATTCACATCCTCATTACCACAAGCCCTGCCACATCCGCACGTTGCGTCGCACCTGCCCGCACCACAGTTATAACCGACTTCCTCTCCTCACGGTCGCCATCCGTTCCCACCGCTTTCCAGCCGCTTCGTTTTGTCCTCCCTTTCCGCCGTTCCCGGTTCGGGCCCCTGCCTCCTCCGCCTCCGCCCTCGTAAGCTAGTGCATAATTCATGCGCGACCCGCGCTGCCACCGCCTGCGCCTCCGCCTCCGCTGCCGTGGAGCGGCCATACTTTAATGTATCCCTCCGCAGGTCGAGCGGCGCAGCTTACGGGGATAACCGGCGGCGCCGGCGCGCGGGCAGGCGCTCCAAATGCACAATCTGCCCCCTGTCCGCCCTCGCGCCCGCCCCGCCCCGCCCCTTCGAGCCGCTCGGGGCCATATTTGTGCGCCCCGCGGGGGCGCCTATTATCTGGCCGCGGGGACCGCGCGCGCCCGCCCGCCCCTCTCCAGCACGATCCTCTCCTGCCCGCCACTATTTGCAACGCCCCGCTTCCCTGCCCCGCTCCTCTCCATTCCCTCTCTTCTCCGCTCCACCCCTCTTCCCCACCCCTCTTCCCCACCCCTCTTCCCCACCCCTCTTCCCCACCCCTCTGCCCCACCCCTCTGCCCCATCCCTCTGCCCCACCCCTCTGCCCCTCCCCTCTGCCCCTCCCCTCCTGCCCCTCCCCCTCTGCCCCACCCCTCTGCCCCACCCCTCTGCCCCATCCCTCTGCCCCACCCCTCTGCCCCTCCCCTCTGCCCCTCCCCTCTGCCCCACCCCTCTGCCCCACCCCTCTGCCCTGCTCCACTGCCCCACCCCTCTGCCCCACCCCTCTGCCCCACCCCTCTGCCCCGCTCCACTGCCACGCCCCTCCACCCTGTCCCTCTGCCCCGTTTCTCTACCACGCCCCTCTATCTCGTTCCTCTGCCCCTACCCCTTCCCCTCCCCCCCTGTGCCCCGCCCCATTGCCTCTTTACTCTGCCCGATCCCAAGCCCCGCCTCTCTGCCCACCCCTCTACCCCGATACTCTACCTTCTCTGTCTCACACTTCTGACCTACACCTCCTCCTCATTTTCCCTCACCTCACCGCTCCACCCCTGTACGATGCTCCTCTCCATCTCCACCCCCACATCCCTTTCCACATTGCTCTCCTCTAGACCTACCTCTGACCTACCCCGCCACTCCGTTCCACTTCTCTCCAACTCGCTCTTTTCCGCCACGCCCCTTCTCCATCCCGCTCCTTTCTTCTCTACCCGTCCAGCTCACTCCTGCCCGCTTCGCTCGCTACTTTCCCAACCTACCCCTCCGTTTCATCAGCGGCATCCGACCTTGTCCACCATGCATCTCTCCAACTCGCTCCTCACTGCCCCATTCTTTTCCTCACGTTACCTTCCATCCACAGGCCTCCGTTTCTTTCAGTCCATCACCATGTCTCCAGTCCTCTCTCCCACCCATCTCTGTCGCGCCATTTCCCTCTCCACAACGCCCCACTTCAACTTGTTTTTTGCAGCCCTGCCCCTTTTCAACTCGCACCTCTCCGCGCGGTCCCACCATCTCTACTCCGCCCCTACCCACTACTTCTATCTCACTTCCCGTCTCCATCCTTCTCCGCACCACTCCCACCCTCAGCTTTCCTCGTGACTCCTCTTCACCCACCCATTCCCGCTCCTCTTCCCGCCCCACTTCGCCGCCACTTTTTCACTGGCGCTGCGCCGCCGCAGCAGATAACGGCCCTGTCGGTTCCCGCGTTCCGCTCGACCTCCGGCTCTTTAAATGCGCTTTCGTGAATTATCCTAGTTATCGTGTGTCGTGATAAATGTTGTTCGCAGTTTTGGTTTCGCGTATGCGCCTTTATCAAATGCGCGGTGGTCCAAACCTTTGTGTAGATATACTTCACATGCAGGTGGCACTCAATAAAATAAGTTTTACCATTCTAGTAAAGGGTGCTTCTACGCTTGATTGTTGCACATTTGAAAGAGTACTATCGCTCAAAGAAATAGATTCATTGAGTTAATATTTATTGAAAATATTGTTCTTTTTATTTCAGGAAGAAGAATAATCAATACACAAATGCTGTGATTAATCTTGTGTATGCTTTTTCGTGTTTCGCTTTTAGTATTTTTAACAAACAGTCGCTATTTACTACTACACAAGCTACATATGCTATTTACTACTATTCGTACTACAAGCTGGCTGCTATGCGAAACTGTCATTGGCGCCACATGAGGGCACGGATGTAAAATTATTAACTGATAATACAGAATGTAAAATTATATCATGTCACCAAATTGACTTTTTTTAAACTGAGTCTTTTATGGTAATCGATGTAGTTCAGGAGATGTTTCTAACGTTTCCTTGTTTTTCTAGTGAAGATATGTGTCCTGTAGTTGGTCTATAAAATGAGGTCTGCAAAGACATCTAATCTAAACTTTTATGGCACTCACGATCCTAGTTAACATAGTTACGGCATAAACTAACAACATTTTAAACAGTTTTGTTTTCCGAATGCAAACATTCTCCTTGCCAGACCGCCCTCAACGCAGCGTAATAATATGGTCAGCATGAACGACCTTGTGGAACACCAAGCTCAGCAATCCAATAAAATAGAGCAACGCTTCGTCTGCCGCAAACCTCCAACTGCCAATCGCTAATATCCCCTGCGGGCGGGCGCGCTGCCGGGTGGGCGCTCATCCGATCGCCGCCGCCGGCTTCCTGGTCGCCCCGCCCCGCGCCGCCCCGCGCCGCCCCGCGCCGCCCCCGCGCCGCCCCGCGCCGCCCCGCGCCGCCCCGCGCCGCCCCGCGCTCGCCGCCCGCACAGGGTGGTCGCGGGGCGGCGCGCCGTTCGGCCCAAAGCCGCCCTTTAGAGGGAGTTTATTTGCCGGGCGGCGCCGTGTGGGCGCGTGCACGGGTGCGTAGGTGGTGTTGGCGGCGGCGTGGTAGAGGCGGAGGCGTCGGGAGTTGTGTCCTCAGTAAGGCTGAAGGGTGGCTACTGTGGCTGGAACATTGGTAGGAAAGAGGCGGTCAGTGTGATCGACGGTGGTGAAGATTGTCGCGGTCAGGTGGCCGTGAGGTGTACGGCCGTGTCGGTGGGAGTGGAGGTAGCAAAGTCGGCGGGAGTGGTGGTGGTAGCGAGACTGTTAGGCTCGCGGCCGCTGTTGCGTTGGTGGCGAGGGTGCTGGCAAGGGTAACAGTGGTAGAGCGAGGAAGGACCGGATGGGGGCGGGCTGTGGTGAGAACGACGGCGATGGAGGATGAGGTGGTTCAAGTCGTAAAAGGCGATGGAAGGGTGAAGGGAGATTAGCGGAGGTGGCAATGGCGATGGGAGTGACGATGGGAAAAGGTCGATGATAGTGTGGAAGCAGTGAAAATCGAGGTGAGTGTTGGTTTCGCGTCGGTAGCGGTGGCAATGGTGTTGGCAGAGGTTTGATATAAAGGGTGGCGGCGGCGGCGTTGCCCTCTGTACACGTGAGCGCAGGGGTCGCGAGGTGGCGGCGGTGGCGGCGAGGGTGGCGAGTGCCACCGCGGGCACTCGCCCAGCTTCGGTTTCCTCCGACCGCCACCGCCACCGCCACCGTCGCCACTCGCGCGTCGTCAAATTCCCTGACCGCGCGTCATTGTTTGCTGCCGCCAACGCCATAGGCAACGCGCGCTATTTTTCAGGAGGTCTGATACTGCATACGCGCGCCGGTAGGCGTTTCAGAGAGGAATTAAGAGGCAGGGGCAGAGTTGAATAGGGAAGATAAGATTTGATAGGATATGATACGTTATTCCATAAAAAAACATTTATATGATTTAAGAAAATTAATAAACTCTATTCAATCATATGAGATGGTATTTGACACACGCTCATGCTAAACTAAATTGGGGGCGTGGTTGATGAGTTTCTCGCACAACTGATTCGCGAGAATTTACAAACGGTGGATAACTTGTTTTGATGTTGTTGTGCTTACTATTTTTTTCTGTCATTCCGGCGAATGGGGAATGTTTGCATGAAAGATATTTATTAGTATAGCTAGAATGCATGAAAATGTACACTTGAAAAACTCCTTTTTGAGGAATATTATTTACATGGACAATTCTGTGGTTAAAAATTATTCTAATTTGAATTGAATTTAAAGCGTGACAAGAACGAACAATGCGGCTCATTGAAATTCTTGCCCGGTCCGATTCCATCCGTTTGATATCTTAATTCATTTGCATGGATATTCTCTTCCACTTTTCGGCATGATTTGTATCAATTCTTGCAATGTTATTTTTAAAATGTAAATCAATCGTGAAAAATATCCCTAACCTCTAACGGTACGCATTGATTGATTAGTAATTCCGGCCGCGTCAACTGCTGAAGTCATTTTGGAACTGAGGATTTTGAAGAAGTCGGAGAGGGGATCCGAGGATGAAAGGATGATGGTGGCGGAGAGAGCGGCGAGGGCGGTGGTGAAGGCAGGGAAACATAGAATAAAAGAGAACGCGAGGATGACGACAAAGAGAATAAATTGAAGTTGAGAACGGTGAGGACGACGGGAAGGCGAAGGGCGAGACGGCGCGAGGATAACTAAGAAGTAAGGTTGGAGGGAAGGGATAATAAAACAATCCAGAACACTAGAGAGCGCGAGGACGACAAAGAACAGGCAGAATGGAGGCGAGGATGGCAGTGACCGCGAGTACGCCGGAGGTGGTAACATCAGCACCGAAATTACGGCTTTGGAAATAAGGCTGGTGATGGAGGAGAGGACGTCGATCGAATAGCTGAGGAGATACGAAGAAGAATAGGGAGCGCGTGGACGGCGGGAGAAAGAGAGTAGTAAGGGACGAAAGAACTTTGAAGGGGGAAAGCATAAGCTCGGAAGGATGGCTGAGAGGCACGGGTGGTAATGGACGTGAGGGTTGTGGCAACGTTGAGGATGGCTTAGAAGAAAGTAGTGATGTGGGAGGCGATGACGAGATGTTATGTACAGCGGGGGTGAAGAGCAAGAGGGTTTGAGGTCAGCTGACAGATGAAAGAGGTAAACGAGGCGAAGGCGGTGAGGACGACAGACAGGAGAGAATGGTACGGGAGAGAGGACGGAGGAGGGGCGAAGACCAAGAGGACGCGAGGACGGCGTAGAAGGATGTGTGGTGAAGGAGGCGAGGACAGTGGCGATAGCGAGGATGGTAATCTCAGCGAGAACGGCGTAGAGGAGAGCGTAGTCGGGAACGCGAGGACGACAGAGAGGAGAGAATGGGATGGGAGAGAGGAACGTGGAGGGGCGAAGACCAAGAGGACGTGAGGACGGCATAGAGGGATGGGTGGTGAAGGAGGCGAGGACAGTGGCGATAGCGAGGATGGTAATCTCAGCGAGAACGGCGTAGAGGAGAGCGTAGTCGTGAACGCGAGGACGGCGGAGAGGCGGAGAACAAGAGATCGAGGACTGCTGAGAGGGAAGGGTAGTGGTGCCGGCGAGGTGAGGACGGCTAAGTGACGCCGAGGCGAGGCGGGGACGGGGACGCGGGGTGCCCGTGGCTTTGCACGCCTCCGCGGGTCGCGCTCACAAGCGCACGTAACGAACCAGCGCCGCTGCGAGTTATCGAACTACCGCGAGAGCGCTCTACAATCGAGAGCGGAATGCGCGAAGGCCCGCATTTGGATGCGACGGCGATGTTTCGGGCCGCGAATTATGCGGCGCGTTGTTTTAAAGTTGGACTTCCACGCCGATCCCGTACCTGCCAGAATAAGCGCGGTGTGATGGCAGCGGCTTTACATGCGTGTTGAGGTGGGCGTTTATTCCGCGTAGCGGATGGATTAGTAAGGCGCAGTTGCTGTTGTTTTTTTTCTAGGGCATCGCTTCGAATGAAACTAGACGCGTATTAGTGCAATGTAGTTCAATGTAAAAGTAAATGAAATTCAAAATATTAGTCGTTTTTCGTAATTTTGAGGAATGTCGTCTCAATTTAGCATCTTACGTGAATCATCTTTCGGCAAGACTTTTGCCAAATCATGATAACATTTTAAATATAGTGCATACATTTTTTATACAGTTTCCCACGATAAAACATTTACTTACGAGATTTCGGAGGAGAAAGAAAAGTATTTGGACTTTTCTTCACCTTGCCAAATCTGTTGACACAAAGAGTATAAGCTAACACAAATGTCAACATTTACGCACGGGAAATATCTCTTCACGCTAACCAGAGGGAATGATAAGTTCGCCTTGAAACATTTTATCGAGATTCCGACCAAATTACAACTCTCGCGCACGCACATTCCTGAGCAAAGAGGGATTTTGCGCCCATTCCGTTCTCCGCTCGGAAGCTCGTTTCCCGCTCGCGTCCTCCACAGTGTTTATATATGTATTCCTTCGTGAGCCTCATCCGCATGTTTTTACTGGCGGACACCGTTTCCGCAAGCTAATGCGAAACGGTTTTAAAGTCTCATTTCGACCGCGGCCTCCAAATCCGGATCGCTGAGTGAAACCCCGGCGCGGGGGCGGCCGGCCTGCCGGCCTGCCGGCCGGCTCGTCGTCCCCTCGCTCGCGCGGCGACGCATTTGCAAACAAAACGCACGCCCCCCCCCCATTAATGCATAACGCACGTTGTGGGACACGAGGCGTGGGACACGAGACTGGCTGACGCACGGGCACGCCCCGCCCAGTCCCACACGGTCCCGCCCCTCCCACCCTGTCTGTTCCGAGCCGACTGTTCCCGTGAGGTCCCTCCCTGTCTCGCCCCGCCCCTTGCAGTTACCTCCGCCGCCACCACCGCTCTCGGTCCTGCCCTGTTCAGCGCCACTCAGCTTTTCCATCCCCGCACGGTCTTGCCCTGTCTCACAGCGTTCCGCGCTCATTCCCCTCCTCATATCCGTTACATCCCCTCCGCCCTCCTGGCACCACCTCTCCATTTCACTTCTCCTACTCCACTCCCTCCACTCCACCCATCCACTCTATATCTTTTATCTATATCTACTTCCTTCTCTCCTCCCTTTCCAACTGTCACCTTCACTCTGCCTCCTCCATTTCACCTCCATTACACCATCCCTTCACCTCCCAGTCACTTATTTTACCCTTTCCACTCCTGCTCCCCTCTATCCCCTCCACTCTAACACTCGCATCACTCCTTCACTGTCTCCTCTTTCCTACCTCCACTACTCCACCGCTCCACTCCACCCTTCCTCTCCTCCTTCCCCTCCATTGGATCGTCCTGTCTACTCCTACCCTTTTACTGTGCCTCAACCATCCTCTCTTTGCTCCCTCTGCTCTCGCTCCGCTGCATCGTCCCCGACGCCCTATCCTCATTGCTTCGGCCGCTCCACACGTTTCATTCCGTCACGGCTTCACCCATTCCGCCTGGCACCGCCCAGACCGACGCCACCCCGACCACGCCCCACTCTGCCAACCTCTGGTCCGGGAGGAAGGCATACAGGTATATAATAATAATCCAAACGTGGCCCGACTGCGCGACTGGGGAGTGGGCTACGCGACGGAGATGAGAGGTCGACGGATTTGACGTCATCTCGTCAGGGTTCCCGCCCGCGCGACGCGACCCGAGTTATCTGCTGCCCCCCGCACCTGGGCCGCGGACGAGACTTCATTCTCCGCCGCCTCTCAGCTGGCGACTTCAGCGCCACCCGTTGGCTCAGTATTTACGTTTGCGTAGCTTCCGACGACTGTTGTTCTTTGACATGGGGCTGAATATTGCGTATCTGCAATTGTCGGTGTCGTCTTATCTGAATTATTTTCCGTTATTCGATTTAGAATTTTACTTTTCGGCGCCTCTTTCAAATTTCTCTTTTACTTTTTGTCGAGATAAGACAATGGACGTGTCTCCAGTTCATCTCTCTGGCTACTGAGACGAGGAGTAATCACAAATGGGGAATGGGATATTTTTTACAAAAAAATGCTAAATCGTTAACGTTTCCGATATTTATCATAATTTCCAAATCTAAATTCCTAGGATTTACAGATTACTTTTCATGAGTAAAGCTCCATTTCACAATTCATCGCATCACTGTCATTTTGCTAGGAGATCCCTTTCACTTCTACTAGCAACGTCACCCCCACAAACCCGCGTCGCCCTTGCCCATGCCGCTCCCCCAACCCAACCGCTCAACAGTCACCATCACTGCTGTGGTCACTATTACCGTCACCGTAGTCACCACTACCATGTGTTTCACAATCTAAGTTGCACCACTCCGACACACTATTATCACTTTTACCGCCGTCCCCGTCATCATCGCCACCGCCTCTACTATCATCGTCCCCAAAACAATCTCCATCGCTCCACAATCACCTCTCCCGCCCCGCCACCGTCGTCACTTTCACCATCGAAATCGTCGCCGCTACCCCACCGCTATTTTCTCCGCCCCCCGCGTCTGCCACCGCCACCGCCACCGCACCACCACTTCCGCTGTGGTCTTCGCCGTTACCATCGCCCTCGTCCTTTTCCTTACCACCACCACCACAGCCACTGCTATTACAAACCGCCCCCGGAGCCATCAATGTCACCTCCATCGCTTCCCCGTCCCCGCTACCCCACCGCCCCTGCCCCCACCGCCGCCAACAATCAAGCCCCCGCCACCACCATCGCCACCCGCCAGCGCCGCCGCCACCACCAACAGCGCCCCCGCTCTTACCACCACCAGCGCCGCTATTACCTCCGCCGGCACCACCGCCTCCATTCCCCCATTCTCCCCACCCTTGCTACCGCCAACCCCGCTATTACCTCCACCGCCACCACCATCGCCCTCGCTCTTACCACCGCCAGCCCCGCTATTACCTTCGCCACCACCACCCTCCACCACAATCGCCCTCGCTCTTACCACCGCCAGCGCCGCTATTACCTCCGCCACCACCACCCTCGCCCTCGCCACCACCAGCACCACTATTACTTCCGCCGCCACCACCACCCACCACCACCAGCCCCGCTATTACCTCCGCCACCACCACCACCACCACCACCATCGCCCTCGCCCTCACCACCAGCAGCACCGCTATTACCTCCGCCACCACCACCCTCGCCCTTGCCACCACCACCCTCGCCCTTGCCACCACACCACCCTAGCCCTTGCCACCACCAGCACCGCTATTACCTCCGCCACCACCACCACCATCGCCCTCGTCCTCACCACCACCAGCACCGCTATTACCTTCGCCACCACCACCTCGACCACAATCGCCCTCGCTCTTACCACCGCCAGCGCCGCTACTAGCTCCGCCACCACCACCCTCGCCCTCGCCACCACCAGCACCACTATTACTTCCTGCCGCCACCACCACCACCACCACCACCAGCCCCGCTATTACCTCCGCCCACCACCACCACACCACCAGCCACCATCGCCCTCGCCCTCGCCACCAGCAGGCACCGCTATTACCTCCGCCACCACCACCCTCGCCCTTGCCACCACCACCCTCGGCCCTTGCCACCACCAGCAACCGGCTATTACCTTCGCCACCACCACCACCACCATCGCCCTCGTCCTCAACCACACACCAGACACCGCTATTACCATCCGCCACCACCACCACCACCACCACCATCGCCCTCGCTCTTACCACCGCCAGCCCCGCTATTACCTTCGCCACCACCACCCTCGACCACAATCGACCTCGCTCTTACCACCGCCAGCGCCGCTACTACCTGCGCCACCACCACCCTCGCCCTCGCCACCACCAGCACCACTATTACTTCCGCCACCACCACCACCACCACCAGCCCCGCTATTACCTCTGCCACCACCACCACCATCGCCCTCGCCCTCACCACCAGCAGCACCGCTATTACCATCCGCTACCACCACCCTCGCCCTTGCCACCACCAGGACCGCTATTACCTCCGCCACCACCACCACCATCGCCCTCGCCCTTACCACCGCCAGCGCCGCTATTACTCCGCCACCACCATCATCGCCCTCGCCCTTACCACTGCCAGCGCCGCTATTACTTCCGCCACCACCACCACCATCGCCCTCGCCCTTACCACCGCCAGCCCCGCTATTACCTCCTCCGCCGCCACCACCACCACCACCATCGCCCTCGCCCTTACCACCGCCAGCGCCGCTATTACCTCCGCCACCACCACCACCATCGCCCTCGCCCTTACCACCGCCAGCGCCGCTATTACCCCCGCCACCACCACCACCATCGCCCTCGCCCTTACCACCGCCAGCCCCGCTATTACCTCCGCCGCCACCAACCACCACCACCATCGCCCTCGCCCTTGCCACCACCAGCACCGCTATTACCTCCGCCACCACCACCACCATCGCCCTCGCCCTTACCACCCGCCAGCCCCGCTATTACCCTCCGCCGCCACCACCACCACCACCATCGCCCTCGCCCTTGCCACCACCAGCACCGCTATTACCTCCGCCACCACCACCACCATCGCCCTCGCCCTTACCACCGCCAGCCCCGCTATTACCTCCGCCACCGCCACCACCATCGCCCTCGCCCTTACAACCGCCAGCCCCGCTATTACCTCCGCCGCCACCACCACCACCACCATCGCCCTCGCCCTTACCACCGCCAGCGCCGCTATTACCCTCCGCCACCACCACCACCATCGCCCCTCGCCCTTACCACCGCCAGCCCCGCTATTACCTCCGCCGCCACCACCACCACCACCATCGCCCTCGCCCTTACCACCGCCAGCCCCGCTATTACCTCCGCCACCACCACCCTCGCCCCTCGCCACCACCACCACCACTATTACCTCCGCCACCACCACCACCACCACCACCATCGCCCTCGCCCTTACCACCGCCAGCCCCGCTATTACCTCCGCCACCACCACCCTCGCCCTCGCCACCACCACCACCACTATTACCTCCGCCACCACCACCAACCACCACCATCGCCCTCGCCCTTACCACCGCCAGCCCCGCTATTACCTCCGCCGCCGCTGCAAGTGCGCAGCGCACGGGCTGCGCGGGCGATGAGCGGGGCGGGCGCGGAGGGAGGCAAACCCCGCTCTGATTCATTAGCGCGCCGCCCCCATCCCCCGCCACCGACTGCGCTCACCGTGTGTGGGTGCGCGCCGCTGCATGACGTTGCGCCTGAGGCAAAAGCCCTTCACGGCCCCTCCTCCACCTCCTCGTCCCTCACTGCGGCCCTTGTACTGTCACGTGACGCGACGGCTGCGCTCCCGCCGCCACCCCCGCCTCCGGCGGCAGCCCCTGTCGAGTGACAAAGGTGAACGAACCGGCACACTCAATTAGATTTCCCCAGGCCGACGGCGGCCGGCGCCCGACCGCGGTGTGCCGGCAGGGAGTGGGGTTGCGAGGTTCCGGAGGAATACATAGCTGGGAAGGGAAGAATACTGTATGGCTTTTGGTGAAAAATAGAATGGACAATGTGACGGGTTCATATTCTTTGCTAGCCACGGAGGTAGGTGTATCAAAACGAACAGAAAATACTCACTTATATTTGCGCGGTTTTCTCTTTCCATTGCCGTGCCTTTAGTTGTGATCCGATGTTTCCCAACCGGTGAAGTTCTACGTAGTCCCTGGAAGGTACAGACTTGAGGCAGCTCACTCGCTTACATTTTAATTTATAATGCTACTTTTTGTTATTTCAAAGTCGCTTAAAGCATGTAGTCTTTTGTCGATTCCGTCCCGGTTAGTTCTTCTCTTTCTGCACATGTTTTCGAGACTTCAAGTACCGTATATACGGATATATTTGGCTCTGTCGGCTTCAATGGAACGAAGATTCGGTTTAAAAATATATTCGTAAGAAGTAACTACATAATATCCATATATGGTAGACGCATCATTTACACGGCACAACTTCCTACTATCTGTCGTACGTTCCGTGTATAGTTCACGTTAACTATCAACCGGACAAAATGTTTTGATGTAAGTTGTATATTATTTATTAAACATTGAATAGGATAAGGGCAATACATATGTAGAACGATTAAATATAACGTACTTAGAGAGGATGGGGAATTAACAAAACGTATAAACTTCTAAATGTTTCAAAATAATGAAATAACTGTAATGGAAGTTGGAATTAGGAGTTAGATTTCTTCAATTTATTCAGTTAACATTCACCAAAAGTACTAAAGCTTGGATTTCTTTTGTCCTTTTCAAATACCATCAGTCAATTTCTTTCTCGTTTTTGAAAGAACTTCCGATGTAATTGTTGGCTGGAGATTCATTAAACATCTTCCATGAATCCAGAGAGTTGACCGGGAATGTAAAATATCATCTTTGGGTACAATAAAATTCATAGACAGAATATATAACCTCATTGACAGAACTGGCCTATACGAATATTTAAAGGTGAAAAATATCACTACCTCCTACATGATACGAATCAATATCCATCGGCATTTAATTCCAAAGGTTAGATGGATGGGCTTGTGTTTTCTGAACAGCAGAGGCAAAACTAACGAATACATAATTTAGAAAACATTTGAAGTGAAGCAAGCAGCGAATTTAGAAAAACAACAGTCTGAGACAACCAGCAATGCAGTTGCAGACTTGAGTTTATATACTTTTTTATTCAATGCACTTTTCAAAATGTTTACGAAATAGCACGCGTTATACGTTAAGAACACTGATAAAGACAAATTTGTACATTTTTAATATAGTTTTTTCATCAAATAACAACATTGTTTATCACAAACTATTCAATTATAATAATTAACTTTACACGATTTCAATTCTCAGAAGCTTAGTTACGAAAGAATAGTTAGAAAACATATTTCTGTTGGTTTAATAGGAAGAAATCAAAATCGCAGTTATAGCCGAGACGGAGCTTGTGGTAAATCTTGAAATGCGATTGTCAGCGGTTTGTATTCCCACCACAACCGCAAGGGCGAGGCAGCGCCAGCCATCACGCGCCATTCATATTAGAGCAGGTGGCGGTGCATCAGCAGCGGGATGGCCGTCAGGGCGCGGGGGCGGAAAAGCTCCCGAGACACGACGGCCGCCGGCGGGGATGCGACCGAACAGGCACTCTGACGCGGTGTCACCGCCGTCGCCAGCGTTACCGCAACCCTCCACAGTGTCACCCTCTTTCGATGTCGTGCTATCTGTGCCACCCAGCCGCCTACGCTTCGAGTGTCACCTTGGCTGTCCCCGCCACCCCCTACACACCCACCTCCCTCGTCGTCCCCGCCGCTCTCTCCTTCACTATCCGCACCGACCGTACTGTCCTCGCCGCCTCCTCCTCTGTTTCCTCCAATCCCACCGCTCCGCTGACCCCGTCAGCCCGTCGTTCCATGGCACTCATTGTCCTCGCCCTCCGCCGCCCCACCCCCCTCGCCGCTCCACCCTCCCCGCCGCCACGCCCTACCCCCGCCACCCCGCCTTCCCGCCTCCCGCCGCCCAACCCCCGCCTCCCAACCCCCCGCCCGCCCTGCCCGCACCCTATCCCCGCCTCCACCTTCCCTACCATCCTCATGGTATCACCGTCCCTATTTTCCTCGCTGCCTGCGCGATCTTCATCCCTCTACATCCCCGTCCCCATAGGCCTCCCCCACCGTGCGTCCTTCGACCTCTGTTGCCCTACCCCAACCAATCCCCGTCATGACTCAAACACACCACACCGCATCCCCGTCCTTACCCGTCCCCATCCCCGGCTTTCCAGCATCCCTGGCGCACACACACTCTCAACGTCCCCGACTTCCGCCACGCCCCTTACTACTTTGTTCCAAACCCCGACTACTCCCATCCCCGCCCTTTCCCCTCCTATCCCACTGCTCTATGCCGTCCACTCTCATCGCCGCCAGCGCGCAAACCTTGCCACGCCCCCAGCCCTGTCCACATCAGCAACATCCCTATGGCTCCGGACATCGCCCTTCATCGTTGGGATTGCCGCCGCCAACAGTCTTCGGCAGCACTTCCTCTTCTACTATTCTCTCCATGGCTTGTCCTCCCCCCCAACACCGCCCCTCCCCCGCGAGCAGTCGCGCTCAGCGGAGTGCGCCTGCAATTTGGCTGCCACCAATTACCATCCCTCCTCCGCCGCCCCCGCCGCCCCCCCGCCTGTTCCGGAAGGGACATGACAGGGAAGCCGATGCTGCGCGCTTGTGGTGCGAGCTGCAGTGTTCATGCTACGGCCGACACGACACAGCTTCGCCTTATTTGTTTCAGGTGAAGCAGCGCTCTCCAATGCAGAACAGCAAGCTTATGACTTACAGTGATCCGTCGAAACTAATTACATGCAGTCAGAGTAAATGTTACAAACTTCTGGGTAACTTAGAGGTATCGAAAATCAGTTTTTACCAATGAACATGTAAATTTCATATAACGAAATGGGACGTGATATTTGCCATTGATTGGTAGGTGTTACATCGTTAACTAGTTTATGGAGGATACACGAAATATTTTTGAATGAGTCAGAACGTCTATCTGCCTAAAACACGGGAGCTGGTTGACATGTCTACCTATCAGGGACAAACGGCACGTGGAATTACGTTATTCATTCAGCTGACTCTTTGGAGTCAAATACACATTTAATAACGATACCGTTTTAATTTGGGAATAGCCTTCAGATTTTACATTTGTGACCCATTTTCTTTCCGAAAACATTAATTTCTCCCAAAATATGTCATACTTGGGAAATTACGATCTTGTAAATCATTGACATTGAGAGTTACAAAATCTTAAACACTAGCATTACCTCTTGCCTTAAACAAACCATAATTATACATTATCAGCTTCAGAATTATACATTATGTCAGTTGAGTGCTGTTATGTCACACGCATTCGAGATTGTGGTATTGCTGATGATCGATAACTTCAAATCAATTGCTTCTCTATGTTCATCTTTAAAATTCACTTCCATATATTTCACAATTCATTATGTATTACATAATCGCATCTAATTAAATACTTTACTATTAATTCGCAAAACGTTAGTTATAATTTAGCATTTACGTTCATTTTTAAAATATATTTTCTTTATTTCAATCTCCAACAGTGCTAAAACTACCATTTTGTCCACCAATGGCTTCCTGTCGACCATATTCATCATCAGCAAAACGGTATCGTTGTTGTAATTTGCTTTCTCTTGTACAACTGAAATGTCCAGTTTTATATACATCTCAAACGTATGAAAGGAATAAGACAAGAAGTGACACTATTTTGTGATACCCTGATTTCTAGGAAACATGAGTTCCTATTCGTATTTGGAGCACCACGCTATCGCTTCGGGAAATCAAAAGGAAATACAAATAGAGCGTTCTGCGGGGATACAACATAACCTCCGCCTGGAACGATATACTTCGATATACCATAGCCGACTGATCGCGCAAAGAGCATTGCGACAAAACCAGAAAATAACCGACGGCCACAGCGATGCCAGTGAGTACGCGGCCGCCCACTCGCACCTGCTCACCTTCTTACGTGTTCGCCCGCCAGCTCGCCCGCTCAGCTACCAACCAGCCTGTTTTTTCCGCCAGCCCACCAGCCCACTAGCCCGCTAGTCTACTAGTCCGCCTGCCCGTCCGCCTGCCCACCCGCCGCCCATCCGGCCGCTCGGTCACCCAGTCGCTAGCTCGCCTGCTCGCCCGCCCACTCACCCGCCCACCCATCCACTCACCCGTCCGTCCGCTGCACGGGAAATGGTATTTGCTCTGCGGGATCTGAAACAAAACAAATCTCCCCGACGATATCCTGTGGGCCGGGGAGAGATCGAGTGTCGCGGGCGATAATGGCCGTCGGCGGAGAGTGGGGTGGAAGGCGCGGGGCAGGGAGGGCGGGCGGCGCGCGCGCGGGGCAGCAGTCGAGCGTCGATTCCAGGCTCGGCTCTGGGTCACGTTCGAAGCGGACAGCTTGGCTCCGGGCGGCTGGCTGGCGCTCCGTGGGTCACG
>JAHLJT010003656.1:33320978-33365960 GCA_031308135.1 Acheta domesticus
TTGAGCTACGCCTCTCCTCTGCGGATTTTGAATATATTAGCCTTATTTATCACAACATTTGTGTTCTATTTAGAAAAATTCTTAGAAATTTCAAGTAGTTAGGTTTCGAACGCCATACCTCTCGCATGCTAAGCGAGCGCTTTACTAATTGAGCTACGCCTCTCCTCTGCGGATTTTGAATATATTAGCCTTATTTATCACAACATTTGTGTTCTATTTAGAAAAATTCTTAGAAATTTCAAGTAGTTAGGTTTCGAACGCCATACCTCTCGCATGCTAAGCGAGCGCTTTACTAATTGAGCTACGCCTCTCCTCTGCGGATTTTGAATATATTAGCCTTATTTATCACAACATTTGTGTTCTATTTAGAAAAATTCTTAGAAATTTCAAGTAGTTAGGTTTCGAACGCCATACCTCTCGCATGCTAAGCGAGCGCTTTACTAATTGAGCTACGCCTCTCCTCTGCGGATTTTGAATATATTAGCCTTATTTATCACAACATTTGTGTTCTATTTAGAAAAATTCTTAGAAATTTCAAGTAGTTAGGTTTCGAACGCCATACCTCTCGCATGCTAAGCGAGCGCTTTACTAATTGAGCTACGCCTCTCCTCTGCGGATTTTGAATATATTAGCCTTATTTATCACAACATTTGTGTTCTATTTAGAAAAATTCTTAGAAATTTCAAGTAGTTAGGTTTCGAACGCCATACCTCTCGCATGCTAAGCGAGCGCTTTACTAATTGAGCTACGCCTCTCCTCTGCGGATTTTGAATATATTAGCCTTATTTATCACAACATTTGTGTTCTATTTAGAAAAATTCTTAGAAATTTCAAGTAGTTAGGTTTCGAACGCCATACCTCTCGCATGCTAAGCGAGCGCTTTACTAATTGAGCTACGCCTCTCCTCTGCGGATTTTGAATATATTAGCCTTATTTATCACAACATTTGTGTTCTATTTAGAAAAATTCTTAGAAATTTCAAGTAGTTAGGTTTCGAACGCCATACCTCTCGCATGCTAAGCGAGCGCTTTACTAATTGAGCTACGCCTCTCCTCTGCGGATTTTGAATATATTAGCCTTATTTATCACAACATTTGTGTTCTATTTAGAAAAATTCTTAGAAATTTCAAGTAGTTAGGTTTCGAACGCCATACCTCTCGCATGCTAAGCGAGCGCTTTACTAATTGAGCTACGCCTCTCCTCTGCGGATTTTGAATATATTAGCCTTATTTATCACAACATTTGTGTTCTATTTAGAAAAATTCTTAGAAATTTCAAGTAGTTAGGTTTCGAACGCCATACCTCTCGCATGCTAAGCGAGCGCTTTACTAATTGAGCTACGCCTCTCCTCTGCGGATTTTGAATATATTAGCCTTATTTATCACAACATTTGTGTTCTATTTAGAAAAATTCTTAGAAATTTCAAGTAGTTAGGTTTCGAACGCCATACCTCTCGCATGCTAAGCGAGCGCTTTACTAATTGAGCTACGCCTCTCCTCTGCGGATTTTGAATATATTAGCCTTATTTATCACAACATTTGTGTTCTATTTAGAAAAATTCTTAGAAATTTCAAGTAGTTAGGTTTCGAACGCCATACCTCTCGCATGCTAAGCGAGCGCTTTACTAATTGAGCTACGCCTCTCCTCTGCGGATTTTGAATATATTAGCCTTATTTATCACAACATTTGTGTTCTATTTAGAAAAATTCTTAGAAATTTCAAGTAGTTAGGTTTCGAACGCCATACCTCTCGCATGCTAAGCGAGCGCTTTACTAATTGAGCTACGCCTCTCCTCTGCGGATTTTGAATATATTAGCCTTATTTATCACAACATTTGTGTTCTATTTAGAAAAATTCTTAGAAATTTCAAGTAGTTAGGTTTCGAACGCCATACCTCTCGCATGCTAAGCGAGCGCTTTACTAATTGAGCTACGCCTCTCCTCTGCGGATTTTGAATATATTAGCCTTATTTATCACAACATTTGTGTTCTATTTAGAAAAATTCTTAGAAATTTCAAGTAGTTAGGTTTCGAACGCCATACCTCTCGCATGCTAAGCGAGCGCTTTACTAATTGAGCTACGCCTCTCCTCTGCGGATTTTGAATATATTAGCCTTATTTATCACAACATTTGTGTTCTATTTAGAAAAATTCTTAGAAATTTCAAGTAGTTAGGTTTCGAACGCCATACCTCTCGCATGCTAAGCGAGCGCTTTACTAATTGAGCTACGCCTCTCCTCTGCGGATTTTGAATATATTAGCCTTATTTATCACAACATTTGTGTTCTATTTAGAAAAATTCTTAGAAATTTCAAGTAGTTAGGTTTCGAACGCCATACCTCTCGCATGCTAAGCGAGCGCTTTACTAATTGAGCTACGCCTCTCCTCTGCGGATTTTGAATATATTAGCCTTATTTATCACAACATTTGTGTTCTATTTAGAAAAATTCTTAGAAATTTCAAGTAGTTAGGTTTCGAACGCCATACCTCTCGCATGCTAAGCGAGCGCTTTACTAATTGAGCTACGCCTCTCCTCTGCGGATTTTGAATATATTAGCCTTATTTATCACAACATTTGTGTTCTATTTAGAAAAATTCTTAGAAATTTCAAGTAGTTAGGTTTCGAACGCCATACCTCTCGCATGCTAAGCGAGCGCTTTACTAATTGAGCTACGCCTCTCCTCTGCGGATTTTGAATATATTAGCCTTATTTATCACAACATTTGTGTTCTATTTAGAAAAATTCTTAGAAATTTCAAGTAGTTAGGTTTCGAACGCCATACCTCTCGCATGCTAAGCGAGCGCTTTACTAATTGAGCTACGCCTCTCCTCTGCGGATTTTGAATATATTAGCCTTATTTATCACAACATTTGTGTTCTATTTAGAAAAATTCTTAGAAATTTCAAGTAGTTAGGTTTCGAACGCCATACCTCTCGCATGCTAAGCGAGCGCTTTACTAATTGAGCTACGCCTCTCCTCTGCGGATTTTGAATATATTAGCCTTATTTATCACAACATTTGTGTTCTATTTAGAAAAATTCTTAGAAATTTCAAGTAGTTAGGTTTCGAACGCCATACCTCTCGCATGCTAAGCGAGCGCTTTACTAATTGAGCTACGCCTCTCCTCTGCGGATTTTGAATATATTAGCCTTATTTATCACAACATTTGTGTTCTATTTAGAAAAATTCTTAGAAATTTCAAGTAGTTAGGTTTCGAACGCCATACCTCTCGCATGCTAAGCGAGCGCTTTACTAATTGAGCTACGCCTCTCCTCTGCGGATTTTGAATATATTAGCCTTATTTATCACAACATTTGTGTTCTATTTAGAAAAATTCTTAGAAATTTCAAGTAGTTAGGTTTCGAACGCCATACCTCTCGCATGCTAAGCGAGCGCTTTACTAATTGAGCTACGCCTCTCCTCTGCGGATTTTGAATATATTAGCCTTATTTATCACAACATTTGTGTTCTATTTAGAAAAATTCTTAGAAATTTCAAGTAGTTAGGTTTCGAACGCCATACCTCTCGCATGCTAAGCGAGCGCTTTACTAATTGAGCTACGCCTCTCCTCTGCGGATTTTGAATATATTAGCCTTATTTATCACAACATTTGTGTTCTATTTAGAAAAATTCTTAGAAATTTCAAGTAGTTAGGTTTCGAACGCCATACCTCTCGCATGCTAAGCGAGCGCTTTACTAATTGAGCTACGCCTCTCCTCTGCGGATTTTGAATATATTAGCCTTATTTATCACAACATTTGTGTTCTATTTAGAAAAATTCTTAGAAATTTCAAGTAGTTAGGTTTCGAACGCCATACCTCTCGCATGCTAAGCGAGCGCTTTACTAATTGAGCTACGCCTCTCCTCTGCGGATTTTGAATATATTAGCCTTATTTATCACAACATTTGTGTTCTATTTAGAAAAATTCTTAGAAATTTCAAGTAGTTAGGTTTCGAACGCCATACCTCTCGCATGCTAAGCGAGCGCTTTACTAATTGAGCTACGCCTCTCCTCTGCGGATTTTGAATATATTAGCCTTATTTATCACAACATTTGTGTTCTATTTAGAAAAATTCTTAGAAATTTCAAGTAGTTAGGTTTCGAACGCCATACCTCTCGCATGCTAAGCGAGCGCTTTACTAATTGAGCTACGCCTCTCCTCTGCGGATTTTGAATATATTAGCCTTATTTATCACAACATTTGTGTTCTATTTAGAAAAATTCTTAGAAATTTCAAGTAGTTAGGTTTCGAACGCCATACCTCTCGCATGCTAAGCGAGCGCTTTACTAATTGAGCTACGCCTCTCCTCTGCGGATTTTGAATATATTAGCCTTATTTATCACAACATTTGTGTTCTATTTAGAAAAATTCTTAGAAATTTCAAGTAGTTTTTTTCTCTTTTCCCATGGCGAAGATGAATGTCAGTTTTGGAATGATTGTTATGAAACTGAGAGCGGGCCAGAAACATCCCACGAGGTTTTTGTAGGCATTGGGTCTGTGGCCACCGGAGATTCTGGAGAGGGTGAGCTAAAATGATTCTGAATTTACATACAGGAGTTTTTCTGAAAAACTCATATATGTAATCTAAATGTTTTGATTTAAATTGAACATGATTCTCATCTTCAAATTTTTTAAATTGATTGACAAGAACAAAATTACGAAGAGTGTGGTTGGTTTAAGAAAGAAGAAAGAATCAGGACCAAAAACACTGAGGAAAAATAGGAAGAAAGCAATATTATAAAAAAACAGACAAGGTAGGTTTTCCATTTACAGAACGAATCGTTTCTTTCTTCGTATTGCTTTCCTCTTATAGAACCTCCCGACGTCGAATTAAACTTATTAACGCCTGAAACGAAACAAGCACGCCTTGAAAGCCCCGAAGTGCCAATATGAAACTCAGCGACTGAGAAAGACTCAATGACGACGCCATCTAAAGCGACATGCAAGCGACCGCCGACGGAAGCACGGTAGTTTGATAAAAGCAAAAGCGGACGAAATTGATTTTTTCAAAATAGTCTCATTTACAATAATACATTATTCAAACATTCGAAAAGAGAAAGGACTAGATTTTCATATTCTACACTCTCTATTATCACTTTTAATCCATAATTGTGTAGATGGCATTGTAACAAGAGATTGATAAATTGTTCCAATTTTGGGACAGATATTTGTAGAAAATTTTAATGTTATAAAATCGTATGTTTCTCTTCTTTTATAAGGTTTTAACTCCATTTTTCATAAAATTATAATTACTTCCACATTCGTTGTACAGTGCGCCAGAAACGTCTCCCCGCAGTGAGCCGAATAAGGACCTCTTAATAAAAATCGTGTATGTTGGTAGCAACCAGATGACAGGCAAACAAGTGCAGGGAATAACACGTCCAGCATATATTACGATTGTGGAGCGTACGCAACTTGCGTTTTCAAGCTGCGGCTGGAGCTACCAACACAATTTCAAGCACTCTCACCAGCAATGTGCCACTGCGGAGAGACTTTCCTGGAGCGCTATATTTTTCTTAGATTTTCTTAGATTTCAGCAGATCCAGGAACATCGCGTACACGTTTCTTGACTCGACATCTTCGTCCTCGCCCTCACTGTCCCCACACTTACGGCCTTCGTCCCCGCCTTTCTCTTACCCCCACCTACGTAACATTTCGCTTCCACACCCATCCGCCTCCACATCCGCAGGCACGTTCCAATTCCACCGATTCGATTCCGGAATCAATTCTTTTCTTTCTATTCCTGTGGAATCGGTATTCGATTGCCTTGCTTTGTTAATTATTGTTATTAAAATTTAATTAAAACCTGGTTGTGTGTTAGTAATCGCTTGATTCTGATAGCGATACTTTCGTTGAATGGTGTTCTTACGTGATTCGATTCCTTACGGAATCAATTCTTTTCTTCCGATTCGATTCTAGAATCGACTCCAACTTTTCGCTTCTGGCACGGTGTAAGAGATATAGGTGGGTTCACTCCCGGTCTAAAACTGAAGCTAATGTGAGGCTAGTTCTCACAGTTCTCGTTATGTAAGCGCTGCGAACGACTTGGGCATTTTTGGGACAAGATGGTGATTTATTTAATAGCTTTGTAACCTCTGGTGGAAGCCACTAAATCGCGAGACGCCATCATGAATGCCCAACTCGATCGTGCGCACCGTACGGATAAGCGAGGAACTAGCCTCAAATTGGCTTCAAAAATTTTGTCCAAAAGGTTGCTAGTTGACACACCTATATATCTTACACCGTGCTTCTGGGGTCGCTTTCAGAATCGATTCTTTTACAGGAATCGAATGTTCCTACACACCCGCTCCCGCCAGCGCCTCCGCCGCGGACCGCCTACGCGCGCGTCCCCGCCCCTTCCGCCTGGGAGGTCGTGGGTTCACGAAGGACGCGCGGGCGGCAGCGTATGACGCACGCGTCCCGCCGGCAAACGTGCGCGACTAAAATACGCGCCACGCGAACCCGCGCCGCCCGCCGCCGCCGCCGCCACTGCCCCACAGTGCGGTGGTTTCCCCACTTAAACGGACGAACAGGCAATTTTTTTTCTCCTCCCACAAATGATTGATGTCTATGTGTCTGTTTCGAACGATCGATTCGGAGATAGAGACTGGGACAATTCTCCAACAGTGAGGCAACTCAACTTTCCACAGATCGATGAGGTATTGTTAACCCGTTATCGTTCAGCATCAACGTTTGTGGTACACATTTCTGTTCAAACTTGGCTCGAATTGTGAATAATAGACATAATATACATCCTAGGGCGAAACACATAAGCAAGTTTGGAAATTTCTGAATGCTACATGTTGATTTAGCTAAGATCGCTAAAGCTTTGTGTATAGCTCCTGCTCAAGACATATTCATGATTTGTTGCGATTAAAATCTTCTTTCAGAAATGTATTTCTAGTGTTTACAGTTGGAGGGTATACAAGCAAGCAATGATTGACCCTTACTGAAGCTTAATATCAACAGTTTTACTACTTTTAATAGGAAAAATACGTTTATTTGCCAAGGATGCGGAGTGCTTTGCCGTGCTTTAGTGGTATGATTTAACAATCATTTTGGTAATTAAAATTGCCAACAGATGCTACAACAAAGCTCTAACAATGCGTCTGCGCATACAAGCGCAAAAACAATTAGTGTAGGTGACATGCAGCCAAATTAATTTGAATACTAATGGGATAAACCAAACACTCGAATGAACAACTCAAACTGTTCGATTGTTAGTGATGTATTCGATTCGTTCAAGTTAACTCAGCATTCAAACTTTATTTATTTACGTTAAAAACTGTGTTTGATGAACTATGGGGAGAAGTGAATTCTATGCACGTTTTCATAATTCTGTGATTTCTATCCGAAGCCATATTCTGGTCGAATTTTGAATACAGAAAAAGGAGCAGTTTTTTTTCAAATTTTGTTGACAAAATATTCGCTCCTATATCATAAAATCTAGTTCATTAGTTGACGAAGATGACTTCTTTTATTACTTCATTTCAAACTTTTGTTTCAGACTGATCTTCACAAGAAAATCTCTGTGTTTAGTTATCCCGAAATCATCTGAACCGACAATGGAACTGATAGGCGTCATTGGAACCCTAGATTAGGCTGCATACTCATAACGGCTGACAGTACAATCTTGAAGCGAAGAAATTGAAGAAGCTACTCGGAAATTCTGAGGAGAAAATTTGTTGCGTCTTGTAAATATTATTTGAAGCAAGTACCAAACCGGTTGACGCTGGGTGGTGTGTTTATGCTCCAGGCTGTAGTGTTGATTATTATTCATTGTAAACAAACGTGTGGTGATTTTTTCTTTTTGTCGGTATGGTAAAGGAGGACATGCCACTACGTGTTTATATCAGTTTCGCGTCCAGGAACGTGATTTTGTAAATATTATAGAGATGTTAATAATTGGTATGTCCTGAGGGATCAAAATATCAGCACATATTTATACTAAACGATATGTATTGAGCAATCGTTCGTATTTTTCAGTACTTAGTGAATACAATTCTAGTGAATATACACGTGTACGTCACAAATTCAAGGTTATTTGGAACATGATATTTGTAATTACTGATTAAATTTGAGTGGTGCGTTTTTGCAACACCGAGCACTTACGATTGCATAATGTAAGTAATGCAAAATAAGCGTGTCATGCTTTTTGCTTACATTTTCAATTTTTACGCATTTCTGAACCTATTTGATGATGTACTTTGCAATATTTCCCATATATTCTTGCATTATAAGGCAGATACAATTTTTATTATATATTCTATTTCATATTCTAGGGGCCTATTGCGGATGAAGTTTCGGTTGCTTTGGACGAGGATAATAATGAAAATTTTACCAAGACCAATTCTACATTTATCTAGCGTCATCTCATGTTAGGTACGAAACCGATGAGGATAGTAGGAATGCGAATTTAGATGGAAACATAAACAATTTGAATGCATATCAGTTGGTTCCAGAATCAGAAGTAGTGCTAAAAAATGCTGACGAACATCAAAGTATTTTCTCCATAAACGACACTCACGCGCCGCGAAATAATATTTCACAAAATATGAATGTGGCAAAGAAGAATGAAAGAAAGTGGTTATCTTCTGATTTACCCAACTGTGAAATGAAAAATAAAACGTCTGAACTTTGTTTTTTTGAGCCAATCCATATTCATAAACTAAGTAACCTTTTCAAATTTTTCAACGAATTTGCAGTGAAGATTTTATTAAATATCTTGAAAGCAATGTGTTTTATATGCAATGCAGAAAGGAAGAATTAATTTTGAACTATCATCTGAGGAGGTAGAAGAATTTTTGGGTATACAACAGAACTAGTATTAGATAAAAAAATGGCGCTAACCATTTTTTGTGGGGTATCGATTACAGTTGAAAACTGATGGCTTCTCCACAGGTAATATTAGAACGGAGACTTTTCTTTTTACATTTCGAAGATGTGCAGTAAGAGACCCCATACAAAAGTATGGCATAGGTATGTGTAAAGTAGGTTCCAATGCCACTCCAGCTGCCAATCGCGTTACCTCGTCAATTCGATTTCCCAAAGAAGGCCATTGCGTTACACCACAAGAAAAATAACTATGTGTGCTCTCTGCAAATCGCATGCTACGGGATGTGCATTAAATGTAATACTGCTGTGCATGAAAAATGCTTTTACAACTTTCATTCAAAAATAGATCAGGTTATATCCCATGTGCTTGATGATGCGTTTGTGCACCAGCAGGCATTGTTTTGTAAACTAGAAAAATAAGCAAAAAATATTGCTACAAGCATTCACAGTAGACTTATTTAATCATGTTTTCCCAATATCAACAATTTTTTTCACAAAAATTGTTCTGGGCATTAATGGGTTAGAATGATACTAAAATCGATCAAATCATCGAAAATGCATTAAAAACGATGGGAAAGCGTAAAAACTGACTTATTAGACGAAATCGACAAAAAATGCAAGAAAATAACATAAAAATAGGCCATTTGCTTTTGTCATAACATAAAATGAATTTCTATACTAAACGACATTGTTCTAAAGTGAAAACAAAAAAAAAGGCATTTCATTAGAATCCGCCCCCTATAGAAAAGTAAATACTGTAAGATTTCCACGAAAAGAAAATCATTTTTCGGAATAAATTAATTTTATTGTCTCTATGATTATATTTTGTTTCATTTATTTTTAAAAAAGATTTTCAAGAATATTTAATATATTAGACATTTGTAAAGACAGTTTATCAAAAGAATTATAATGCCGAATCAAAAATGAGGGTATTAATTTTATAATTAACATTAATTTTTCTAACTTTGAAAATGTTCGTCCTTTCTTTGCTTATCAAAATTCCATCCAATAATTCATTAGTTTAATTGAGCTTCGGATATGTGAAGTTCTGTTGTAATATAATACAACTACAAACCACAACATGAAATTTTGCCCACCAGGAAAAATAAAACTGTCTACTGCAACGCCATCGCCACCGCCACCGCCACCGGCCACACCGGCGTCAACGCCACCACAAGCCTGTTGCCGTAGACGGCACGTAGCGATACCACACACGCGTTGCACTGGGGCCGTCGTTGCTGCCACCACAACCGACAGTATCTCGCGCGGGATCCGACGGATAACGAGACATTTTTAGACGCACACTTGGTTAAATACGTCAAACTGTTGCTCTCTTGCTCGGAGAATTTTGATGAATACCTATTTCCTCCTGCTGGGGGCAAGTAACCTTGGAAGAATGCTCGTGGTGCTCTTGGCTAGCAGAATTGCACGCAACGATGCGAACGTGTTGTATATCGCGTTTATTCAAACCCACTAGAAATACCATTTCGTCAAAAGAAGTTTTCGCAATCTCCACGCACAAAAGCCTTGTTGCTCGTAATTCCCGGATATCAGATCTACGGTGTGTAAATTTAACCTAACGAAAAGGATACATTTTAATGAAACACGGCGTTTCGAACTGCAATAAGGCAAACAGCTCGGCGATCTACATAACATACTAACAACAGCTCTTGACCCAAATGCATTCTTCGGTTTCGCGGCATATATCTATTTTATTCGTAATGAAACGAACCTTGCGTCCAGCATGTTAAGTGCTCTCCACCAATGCAGCATCGACAATGTCCAGTCCCACGCATTGCGGTTGTTTAGAAACCCAGTTATCTGTGTTGGCTGGCTGCTGCGCTTGCCCCATTACCGCTTTGATGGCCATTAACCTGGTCGCACGGCCCGGCAGGAGACAGGGCTCGGAGGCGGCGCAAGAGGGGAAGGTGGGAGGTGTCTGGTTGAGGCGATGCACCCAGTGGTTAGGGTCGGCGGCAAGGGCAGAGAGAAAGGAGAAGAGAGAGAGAGAGAGAGATGCAAAGGAGAGTGCATAGAGAAAGACAGAAGGGAAGAGATAGAAGAGAGAAGGAAAGTGCAAGAGAGGGAGAGAGAAGAGGGTCGTGAGAGAATAAGACTGAGAAGACAGATGTGAGAGACGAAAGATAATGAAAGAAGGAAAGCGAAAGGGAGAGAAGAGATAGAGGGAGTGCTAGAAGTGAGGAGGAAGGAGGTGGGGAAGAAAGGAGAAAGTGAGAGAGGAAGATTGGGGAGAGAAAGGGAGAAAGAAGGTGAGGTAAAGAAGGAGAGAGAGGAGGGTAGGAGAGAGGAGTGAGAGAGAGGGGAGGGAAAGACAGAGGAGGTGTAGAGAGAGGGGAAGGAGAGGGGAGAAGGGGGAGAGGTGAGGAAGAGAGGAAGTGCTAATGATTGCGGCAAGGCAAGCGAAGCAACAGATGTGATGTCTCGAGTGTAGAGGAGATGTGAGTGAAAACGAAAGTGCTGTGGAGACGACGAGGCTGGTAAACCGAAAGAGCTGATCTCATTAATGGAGAGGACTGGTGAATGGAGATGTGAGAACGATGGGGAGAACGAGAGTGGTGTAGCTGGATTCATCGCGCCAGCCTCAAACCGCTCACGCACGCTCGCTCGCGCGCGCATGTGAGTGTGTGTGAGAGGGAGCGGGAGAGGGGGGGGCGTTCGCCCACATATCCCGGTTAGAGCGGCCATCCGCACAATACTCCTATCGCTTCATTGTAAGTCACCGAGCCAAAATGGCGAATGGACGTATCAATATGAATGCGTTCCCCGCCCGTGAAAGGGCTTTCGGTGGCTAACAGCGGAACACCTAGGCATCGGTAATGAACTTGACAGCGATTTAATTATTCACGGGCGTGCCGCCACCGCCGCCGCCGTCGCTCGCCGCGTCGTACGTGAGAGCGCGTGTGCGTGAGCACGCCCACGCGTGCGTGGGGACGCGTGACGACGAGCACGCGTGAGCGGCCGCGAAGCGCGGCGTTCGCGCCGCGCGCGACGGATTTCGAAGTCGTGGGCGGCGAAGCGAGGAGGAGAATTCCAAGCGACCGGGAATGGGGGGAGATTGGAGGCGATCCACTGTATGGCGGTCAGGTGAGCTGCAGTTCGACAAGTTTGGAAAACTTAGCTGAAGGGGAAGAATTGTCTGAGGAGACGTTGCGAATCTGGTTCCTATCACTATCATCATTAATCATTATTCATCTTTCTTTACAGATACAACTGATGCACATTTACACACATAACCAGTGGCGTATCTAGGTATTCAGGCGCCCATGGCAAGCATTGACTTTGCGCCCCTGTCAGGATTCTTCAAATTACGTCTCTAGTTATTTATTTTACACGGTATACTCTAAATAGCGCCCCTTGTTAGTGGCGCTCATGGCATGTGCCATGTCTGCCATACCGTAGATACGCCTCTGCACATAACTAAAACTAATCCTCATAGAATTGCACCACACCCTGACATAATCATCTCCCTTATTATCTCGGCTGTACTCGGCCACACCCCTATCTCATAACCCGCCCCCCACCACCACCTTTCCCTATTAAAATTATTCATCATTACATCTACTAGACACCCCCCACACACACACACCCTTACGTCTCCTACATTATCCGCCTGATTCCTCTGTAAATTTCTATATCTTCATCATTTCTCCCTCTCCACTTCAATCGTCGTATTGTTCCCCTTTCAATATCTGTTTATTCCAGGGATTGTCCAACTGGCGGTACGCTTGACGCATGAGTGCCATTTATTGTGGGTCCGAGAAGGATTATTATTCAAACTGAAATTCCCTTGCATCCACTGTCGGGCAAGAAGAATGTGGGTCTAGCATATGCGCCCTGCCATGATCAATGCCCCTTCAATGTGCAAATAAGCAAGTTTAGATTTAAGGAACTTTTTTGCTAGTAAATTCCGAAATCCGAAGTCATCGCAATTTTTTTACTGCGTTAAGCATGGAACGGCCTGATATCATGCATGGTTGCATTTCATCCTTCCCCGTTTGAGAGCAGCCGAGCTAAGTGCCGAGATCGACAATTTGAAGAAGTCAAATGAATCTCGTCCGAATACTGAAAATATGGCCCGCAACTATATTACAGGTTTTAGTTATGGCCCTTGAGATTTTGGAAGATGGGCACCCCTGATCTATACCATATCCACTCCTCATCTGTTCTCCAACTGTTCCCGCACATCTCGCACTCATGCTCCCATTTCTCCACGTCATCTTCACTAATCCTACATCTCCCATCATTACGTTTCGGGCGAGCTGGGAAGGTGTCGGTCATGCCCGAGTTAAGGTGGTCAGACTGCTTCCTTCTCACAGCAGGATCTAAGTCCAAATCCAAAGTCGCTTCATCTGGAATTTGTGATTAAAGTGAGATATCGGTATGTTTGTTTCCGCTTCTCAATCTGTTTCTCCACCACCATTCACGTCAATATTATAATAATTGCATATCCACCAAATCTTTGATGTATTCCAAGCATGATTATAAGTCTTACGAATTTGCAGTCATAATGAAGAATAAATAAATACAAAGTAATAGCGAACGTGGGAATGTATTGGTAACAATGCAAACTGAAGTGGCAATCTGTCCGGGAAAAAGAGCTGATGAACTTTATTCATATACTACCATCATTATTTTATTCTTACATTTATTCTCCTGTTTCTACTCATCTACCCGCTACCAAATTTTGATCTGAAATCTCAAAAACTCCATTAGCCATTTTAATTTCATAAAACTTATTTGTAGTGCTAGAGTCATATGTTCCCAGTGTCTGACATGATTGCTCAGAACCGTATGCTGGCTAACAAGATTTTTACTAAAAACATTATTATCCTAAGGCTTTGTCGACAACAAACTTTTGGTGTGATTAAAGGGTTCTTTCACATGCCGAAAAGATTGGGTATCGGTTCATGAGTAAAGAGGCATATACAAGATCTTTGCGCTTTGGATACATCATTGGGTCTGAAATACATTTGTTCATTGGGTCTGAAGCCTACCAAATAGGATACACGATATCATGCTTCTGAATCAGCATACAACTCAAAGGTAATTCCCGAAGATCTCTATCGTTAAATGTAGATTCATTCTCTACCGTTAGCTGTAGATTCACATTCTCCTAACACGAAAATAAAGTGATGCAGGTGCCTTTTTAAGAACTTAAAAATTCGCCGATTGAAAAAAAAAATTAACTACGTTTAAATAAAAACGTGTTTCGTATTCCTCTTTCTTTGTTCCTTCCCAAAATTGGTCACTTTACATTCTAAATTGCTCTCGGATTGCTGTCTATCTAGGCACAACTAGCCCACGTTTATACAAACACGGAAAACCGAATCGTCGGCACACACTGGCAACTTATGTATAGGTCTCTCGACTGTCGGGACGACGTATAATGATGCTTCTGTATTACTGATACATTTCTGCACGCGAATGCCACCTCGTGTCATTCGTGTGACAAAATGAAGGAACACATATACATACTTTTGCGGCTAAAGTCAAAATACAAATGAACATGATGAAATAGAAATTATTAATTACTCTGATATCCGTTTACCTACCAAAAATGTTTATTTATTCTGATTTCCTCTAAAACTTTTTAACAATAACGCTCACTTTACTCTTATTTGCAGCAAGAGTGAAGAAAGAAAAGGCATAATACTGTGCCCATATGAGCTGGAGTGTTATGCGTTGTCATGAATTTAACCATTAATGACAATAATAATTATTAAAAAATAATATAACAATAATAACAAAGCCGATCCGATGGCCGAGATCGCTGAGTCAGTACCGCAGTGACGATCTCGGATCAAAGGATCACGAGTTCGAGCCCAACCTCGGACATGGTTGTGTTGTGTGTGTCCTGAATGTTTATGTGTATCCATTTCGTCATTCATCATAATCATCTTCATCATCATAATTTCATCCCATCCCCCAGGGCCAACAAACATGGCGTATAAAAATGGGCTTTACGAAGCTATGTCTCATGATAAAACGAAGAAACGCATTATATATTAAAATATTGATGAAGTCCAAAAATGAATTAAAAATAACGTGTTTTTATCATCATTTCTCTTTACCCCTTGACGTACAAAAAATAGATAAATTTGTTCTGACATTTCTCTGCAACATTTAACTGTCGTCGCGCACATAGTACTCACCGTTTATACCAACATTAAAGATAAAAGCGATAGCGTACAATGCCCGACGGGCACGGATGTCATTCACTGCCGTGACTTCAGCAAACAACAAAGACAGAAACATATTTTGAAATTCCTTCGCCAAGTGCACAGGGCACTTGGGACATTTTTTTTTTGTATCAAAATGAAGTACAACTTAATTTTGAAGAACTAGTTGGCCAAGTGAAGGGATGTCTTCGTGCTAACCACACGAAGTCGCTCACCAATCACGCGATCACCGCTGGTCGGCCAAGGTCCGTAGCGGGCTATCAAGCCAAAGGACAGGACAGTTGACCAAGTACAAAAATTAAAAGTGCGACGCTAAAAAAAACTTTTGATTCTTCCCTTTCTACGTACGTAATAAAGAGAAAGCAATATCGTGCCGCTGAAATTGGTGATTTTTCGAAAGAAAAGCTACACGGCGGTTAGCGGGGGTTTCTCCAACCATATATCTCCCACCATCAAGACACCGCACCCGCTTGAGGGAGTTTCATTTAGTTTCATTCAGAATGTCTCCGTCTACTGAAGAAATAAAATGTGTAAACGAGTGCAAAAGGTACCACTATGAATTGACCTGAAATATGGTTACATCAGGGGGTATTAGCGGGTAAAATAAGTTCAATTTTTCGAAAATATGAGTAGTTTTGGTTCACGTTTGCATGAAATACTTGGATTTTTTAACAATTATTTTCTAAGAAAAAACCTCCAATTTTTTTCTTTTTATTTTTACGATTTTTTTTTCAAAAACAGCAAAGAACGGTAAAATATTGTTTCTGGTCTCAATTGCAGTATACATTCACATTATTTCCAAAAATTTCAAAAATTTAACATTGTAAAACCCCAACGTTGATGATCGAGATTTTTCTTAAAAAGATTTTATTCTAAAATATCAGATCTATAAGAAAATAAAAAGAATAAAAAACGAGTAATTTTCACGTAATTTCTGCTTGAATATAATTCAGTTTGAGTCCGGCTATGGTTCTGGAGAAATTTAATAATCGATTTACTTGACAGAGCTACCGACCTATATACAGGTTTGACCACTGGTACGGCTGCTCCCTCAAAGCCTCTGATCGGACTTGGAATGAAATTTAAATGAAATTTCTGAGATCAGTAGCTGATTATAAGCTGATGGACAAGAAAAGGGATTTGGAAATTCGTAACGCACTTGGAGTAGGTAATCTTCTAGAGAAAATTAACTATTACCGAAATTCCTGGACACAACACATTGAAAGGATGCAAGACAACCGCCTGCCAAAAAGAATTCTACATTACCGCCCAAAGGGACGAAGAAATCCTGACCTCCCGAAGAAGAGATGGGATGATCAGTGGGGGATGGCTGTGCCTATATTCCTGAAGGAGAAGAAAAAAAAGAAGAAAATATAATTCAATTAATTTTTTTAAATTCTGCAAACGGCTCCAATTTTTGTCTTTAATTTTTTGTCACGGGGAAGCAAATGACGCTTAAATAATAGCATAGGTTTCCTTTCCGTTGAAATCGCTCAAGTGTCGAAAACTGCAAAAGCTAAAAATAACGCGAGAAAAGATGACCTCCTGTACCCCATTAGTTTCTTTAACTTAAGCACGTAACGTTATTCTGCATTTCTCTCTAACCATCGACGCGCACTTAGCTTTCATTTATTCCAACAGCGCAGAGAGAAGCCTCGCCACACACAGCCCACGCGTGCGCGGGTGTCGCTCCGTGTCGTGACTTCCACCAACAACAACGACGCCACCACGTATTTTTGAAATAATTTCGCCAGGCGCGCCACCGTTCCCACCGCCGCCAGTCCGGCAGTCCGGCAAGCCAGGTCACGCACGCGCTAGCCGCGGGTTCGATCCCCGCGAGAGCCTTCGTGCGACCCGACAACACGCGCGTCGCTTCCCTGCCTGTCTCCCGCGTCACGTGATACCTAGCCAGTCGGTTTTTTTAACTCATATTTCTCCTTTTTTTCCGGAAACGAAATTACCATCCGCTATGGACGACATGCGGAGGTAACTGTCCCTCGTCAGCGTGAGAAACAGGGACAAATGGTACTAATCACGGGCCAAAGTGGAGTTTATGGAAACGCGGTGGGAATGTAAAATGAATGTTTGTAATTTATTTCATGTGGTATGTTTCTTGCTAGCTATTTACGTCTTTCCTTCGTGATTATAGCGTTCCCCTCCACACGGAGCACACAGTGAAACAACCCACCCGGTCTTACGACTTTTGATCTGGTATTAAATTGCCAATATTAAATGGTACTTAATTCAGGTGAACGTCATTTAATTTTACCCTCTACTGCAATTACGACTCATTAAAGAAACGTATTGATCCTATTTTGTTACACTTTGAAATATTGCAGTTGACGTATTCGGTACGTAATGCCACGATATTGCAATTACTGCCCGTCGTTCGTGTATACATACATTCAAGGGGATTTTAGTTCACGTCAGACTCGTAAATAGTGGACAGTCGTTGCACAAACCAAAATATGCTTATATTATGTCTCTGGAAGTAAATGAACGCGAGTCACCAGTAAATTGGGAATAATGAATGCAGTCAATCGCGAGCAGCAGCGGTGACTAACCGCTACCTGGAGAGCGGCAAGCAGCCCATAAAACCCACCCATGTGGCTCGCCAGGTGTCGAGAGATTTGAATATACTGACGCTATCAACTGTCTCTCATGTTTCACAGAAATCCATATGCCACAGCGAATAAATGTGACAGTGGATACCCCAAGTTAAAAAGATGGAATTCTAATTTAAAACCTGACAGATAATAAAAATACCTATCCAACACTGCGATGCATTGTACGGAAATTCTTAATTTGAAAAGAACGAGAAAAATAATTTTTTAACCCTCATAGCTTCTTTTAAATACCTACTTGCTTATATTTTTTCAACAATTTTAAATTTACAAATAGTTATTATCCAAATCGGTTATTCGAGGATTTGTGACGAGCGACAGTAGACTTCATGTTAAGAAAAATTATAGAAATCGATTATTATGCTTGAATTGCGAATAATTATAAATGTTTGTAATACAATTAAAAACTGTGAACATACTCCTCGGACATTCTTTGAAGACATAATGAAATAATTCCTTTAACCCTTTAAAGAAAGACCCTTTCTTTAGTAAATTTCCACTTTTGCCAAAATCACGGTTTCATGACAGGTTAGATATCACTTAAGCAATCTGATTTGATGTAGACAAAATTATAATTTTGCAAAATCAGGGGAACGTTAATTCCCAAATATCAGCACTCCAATACAAACGAAGACCCTCGATGGTGCATGGTCTAGATGCATTGTGTGCTATCCAGACTGTAGGATATTAGCATTCGAGGCAACATGTTTAACTTAATTAAACAATTTACAGAACACAGGGCAAGTGAGAGCCAAAGGGTACGTATTTGATGTTAAAGGTTTAGAAAATAGAATCCCACAAGTTTATGTTCTAAGAATAATGCTGTTTTTAATAGCAATTAATGATGCTGATGAAAACATCTGTCCTCCAGTAATGACAAAAAAATACACTGCCTATATCACTAACCTATGCAAAGGAAGAAATATCAAGTCAAGCCAAGAAAATAACCAAAAGACATTAAGTGATATTTATGCGTAGTCACTTAAGTCAAGTTTCGAGTTCTCAGCCCTGAAAACGGAGTGTATATTATTTTTCAACGATAAGCAAGATAACCCACCTCTCATGAAACTAGGTAATCAAAACCTAAGCTATGTTGCCAGCACTAAAATTCTGGGTGCTGGTAACATATATCCATGCGTACTTTCTATACCATAGCACTAACCAATGTCACCTATAAAAAAGTCCTGACAAAAAGACCTGAATTTGGGCCCAGGGTCAATTCTTACATCCATAGATTACCAAAATAATGTAATTCAATTCTGTGGAGATATAAATATATTTAATACAATTTAATTCAAGTAGAATGCAATCAATGTGTATTTGAAGTATGTATTTTTTTTACTGTGACCTGCTAGAGTATGTAGCAGTGTGTAGGTATGCATTGTATTGCATCTGTTTTTAAGTACACGCTATAAACATTTAGCTATAAATATTTAGCCCATCTGCGCACACCTAGCCAAAGTAATGTATTTATGACTTGCAATATGTTAATTGACGCCAAAAATACATAAAATCTGACCAAGTATTATAACCATGACAGTACTCTCTATCACGATTAACAATAAAGTATGACCTATTTGTTAACTGAAAAGTTCAAAACAACAGAAAAAGTCATGCTGAAGAGGCTCAATTAATTCCTAAAAAGTTCAAGATAATTCCTTATCACCAATTTGGTTTTGTTCCTAAACATTCTTCTTACCATCAACTCCTCTGACAAACAAAATTCATTTATTCAGGATTTCAAAAAGGGCATCACGTCACAGCAGCCTTTCTAGATGTGAACCAAGCATTCGACCGAATTTGGCATAGTGGCCTAATCTATAAGTTACGGAAGCTCGCTATCCTACTTCACCTCCTTTCAACAACCCAAAGTTTCTTATCAGATCGTTCATTGTCAGTAAAAATTCCGACACATCTTTCGAACCCTCGTCCCATCTTATCAGGCGTTCCTCAAGGCTCCCCTTCTACCCCAACTCTAACATTTTCACCCCCGACATACCCACATCTCACAAACGCACGTCAATTTGCAGACGGCCCTTCCCTATTTATTTCTAGTCCCGAACTAAACGCACTCACTGATCGACGTTAGAGACACCTGCGACAATGGACAAATCGCAAAATGGACAACCAAATGGAGAATCATGCACAATCCCTCAAAATCGCTCAAATTTTCACTCTTCGGTATCCTTAACATCCTCATCCGCCTCTGCTAAACAACTTTTCATTTCTTGATCCCCATTCACTTCATCAGTCAAAGATTAATGTCTTTATTTAGATACAAAATTAATCTGGAAAGATCACATACAAACCAAAGTGAAGCAAGCCCATCAGAAACCTCAACTTCGTCCCATTATAAAACGCAAAAGTAGCCCCAGCCCCGAAAAAACAGTTCTCCTTTATAAATCCATTCTCCGACCACTTCTCTTTTACGCATACTCGATGTGGTGTCAATCAGCAACATCCCACGTAAACAAGATCTTAGGTTTCCAAAACAGAATCCTCCGCACTGCAATTAAAGCCCCATAGTTTGTCAGAAACGCAATCCTCCATTCCGATTTCAACCTAAAATCAAGAAAAGATGTAATCATTCACACAACCCACAACTTCTTCTTCCACTTCCAAAAAAGTGTCTTAAACGTGAATTACAAAACTAACTTCAAGTCAAGAAACCAACTGAGAGACGAAAAGTCAATGACAGGAACAAAAAATTAAAAAGAACTAAAACAACTAATTCAATGAAAAAGAGTAGATGACTTAGAGAAGGAAAGCAAAAAACGCAATTTGATTTCAAAAGAAAACAATTACAAAGGAAGGGAATTTATGAAGTAAATAGAAAATACATAATTCAATCGCTAGATTATAAGGAGAGGAAGTAGAGAAGAGAGGGATCGAGAAAGGAACAGAGGAGAGTGTAAAGCAAAGTAAGGAGTGATGGAAGAGAGGAGGGCGAAGAAAAAAAACGGTGGTTCATGATAGAGAAACGCCTTTGGATATAATAAAGAGAGACATTATTTCGAAGAAATTATCAGAAACACGCACATACATTGATAGGGGCATATTCGTAGACAAACATAATGAATGAGGGGAACGTCTGATATCGACATCTTTTCTTTGTCACATGTGGTGCCATTCCCGACACATGAAATGGCTAACTAGGACGACAACTCCAGGACATTGGAAAGAAACAATAGAAATACCGAGTTAATAGCACAAACCCTGTTTTTGCTTTCCTCTGTTACTCATTTTCCCTTCCGTCTACACGCCCTCAACATCCATCAGATAAGTAAAAAAATATGCTTTTATTTTGATTGAGAATTAATCTCTTATCCTATGCCTCAAGTAAACGGGATTTGCCCAGCATCAAACTTAGTGGTGACATAATAACAGCTTCGAATTGAATACAGAGTGAAAAAGAGAAGTACTGTATCAGGAAGATGAAGAAGCGTCATATGAAGGAATCAAGTGCATGTGCCTCAGGGTGGCAGTTCATTGGGGTCACCACTCGACAGAGAGATTTGCAGAATCGGGGGAGGAAGCGACTACAGCGCTGCAGCGCCGGGGCGGAGGCATGGGCGAGGAGCGGGGAGAGTGGTGAGGATAGGAGCGGTGGGGAGGGCGGGGACAGGGATTGGCGGGGGCGGGCCGGGCCGGGCCGGTTGCGGGAAGGGGGGCGAGAACGGGGTTGGAAGGGGCCGGCAAGGGGGCGGGAAGGGGAGAGAAGGGAAAGGGGCGGGAAGGGGCGGGAAGGGACGAGAAGGCGGTGGGAAGGGGCGGGAAGGCGATTAGAAGGGGAGGAAAGGGAGGCGGGAAGGGGGTACGAATGGGCGGGAGGGGGTGGGAAGGGTGCGGGAAGGGAGCGATACGAGGCGGAGCGGGGCGGTGGCCCCGCAGACCCAGCGGGCGCGGCTTGCTCTTCATTTATTTCCCCCGGAGCGTCCAGTTTATGGTTTAATGTTGCTCGCCTGGCGGCAGCGGCGGCGGCGGCGGCGGCGGGGGAGAGTGGGAGGCGGCTGCTTTACGACGTACACCGGAACAATACGTTATCCTGTCGCTGGGCTAAGGCGGCGGCGGTGGCGGCTGCTGCAACTGCTGCGGCGGCGCCCGCGACGCCCGCTGGGGACGCGTGCCTTGGGGCGGTGGGAGGCGAGGAAAGCCATGGGGGGGGGGCTTGAGCGGCGGGGAGGTGGTGCGATTGGAAATGGCAGCGAGGTGGTGGTAGGGGCGGATCCAGCCAATCGTTTTGGAGAGGGCCATAGATTTTTGTTAAATAATACACATTTGATATTGTGGCGTCGTAGACAATGGGCCAACGTGGTACCGTTAGGCCAGTGAATGGCTACAGGCGGAAGTTGGGAGACAAAGGCGGAGGCTGGCGCAGACGGCGTGGCAGGGCCAAAAATACCCCTTGAATGGCTAGTGCGAGTCTTGAGGACGCGTAACAGTCTCCAGCCTCCGGAAGCTAGCCGGCGAGCCTACTCGTCGACTGTATGGGACAGACTCGGCAAAACACGAGAGGTGGTGGTGACAGGTCCCGGGTATAAAAACGCGGCGCTGGACGCGCCACGTTCTCATAAGTTTTGCATCGGAGACGAGTGTACGTAGGTAGGGAGAGAAGAGTGGGTGGGTACAGCTAGGCACGCGGTCCGCCGGACGGCGACCGGTTTTTCTTTCTTTTGGCGACAAGCCATGTGACGGGCACGGTCACGGGACCAGGTCCGACAGCGCGCACCACGCGTCGCTTTTCTGCGGTAATGCAGTGTTGCTGGGCTATAGGCCTAGGGACGGTCGCGGTATGCAGCTAAGGGAGAGAAAAGTTTGCCGGAAATAGACTTAAACTATTATGTAAAAATTGTAAATATTTTTCTTTTGTAAATACATATAATATTTTCATTGATGTCGTCTGTGTGTATTCCACTATGTCACAATATTATACATATATATACATATATATATATATATATATATATATATATATATATATATATATTAGTCTCATAGTGTATAAATGATACTTTACAATATTATTTTTTTTAATAATTACATAAGTATACTATAAATTAATATTTAAATCAATTTTGCCAAAAAAGAACGTAACAAACGAAAACGGTAGGCTTTTTGGGGGAGGGGCCATGGTCCCCTCCTGGATCCCCCACCTAGTCGAAGAAGGTGGAAACGTGGTGGTGATAGCGACCGCAATGGGGATGATACCAATAGTACAACGCTTAGCGGGAGGAGATTTTTAGGAAGATAGTGGGAGGGAGTTTGTGTGGGCGAAGGATAGGGCGGAAGGAGGGAGAAATGTGCTTTAATGACCGTGGGGCGGGGAATGAGGGCGGGATGGCGAAAAAGCATGATGGTGAGAGGCGATATGGATTAAATGATGGGTTGGCGAAATGGCGGGTGGCAAAATCCGGAGGCGGTGTGGCGAAGTGGCGGAGTGGCGAAATGGAGGAGTGGCGAAATGGTGGATTGGCGAATTAGCGGAGTGGCGAAATAGTGGAGTGGAGAAATCGCGAAATTGTGGAGTGACGAAATAGCGGAATGGCGAAATGGTAGAGTGGAGAAATGGCAGAGTGGCGAAATGGTGGAGTGGGAAAATGTCGGAATGGCGAAATGGTGGAGTGGCGAAATGGCGGAATAGCGAAATGGTGGAATGGAGAAATGGCGGAATGACCAAATGTTGGTGTGGCGAAATGGCGGAGTGGTGAGGTGGTGAACGTGCGGAGTGGCGCGGCCAGGGCGGTGGGGAGTTCGGAGGGTGCGGCGGTGGGGAGGTGGCGAGGCCGGTTGGGGCGGCGAGTGCATCGGGGGCGCCTGGGCGGCGGGAGGGCGTGAGGTGGCCCAGACGGACAGACACACGGACGGACGGATGAGCGAACGGATGCGGAATGAAAGTGATCAATCTTCATTTAGCGCGGGGCGGAGGCGTGGGTAAGGCGTGAGCGAGGTCGCCGGGCGTGCGGGAGGGGCCGCGCTGTTGGTGTATGTGTGCGTGTGTATGTGTGTGTGTGTGTGTGTGTGTGTGTGTGTGTGTGTGTGTGTGTGTGTGTGTGTGTGTGTGTTCTCGCGACACGCTGCTGAAGGGCGGAGGCCGCCACGTAAACTGCGAAGCTGCCATTCCAGACACGGACGCGTAAATAGGCGTAACAGGAAGCAGACTCAATCCCCAAAACCATTGCTTGAATGCGACTTGTGTTATTAGAGTCAGGGTGCTCGGTAATCTTTGGAACGTTGTTCAGCGATGTTGGGTGACGGAATAACGTGCTGTTCGTCAAATTAAAATATTGATTTTAATCATTAAGTCGAGTATGGAAGGCGCCGGAGGCTTAAGTACTTACGGAATTGGAGCAATAACTGAATTCAATAACTTTATTATCATGAATAAGAGCAACAACTTCAGCCCGCGCTTAAATCTTAATGTATTATAAATAATTTTAGAACAGAGACATCGTAATATTATATGTAAATAAATAAAAAATATAAATGTAAATACACGACAGTTACTCCTTGATTTCTTTTTCATTAAAGGTTCTACCAATTTTGAGATGACCAAGCAGATATTTTATTTGTTTTTTTTAAAGCAAAACATTCCATTTGTTTGTATCCAAAGAACACCTGCAACAACGAATAATTCATTTCTAAGATATCGATTCCACAATCTAACTAATTTGGGTAATTACCATTAATGTGGCCAGTACTCCTGTTAATGACTCAAAATGAAATATAGGATATTATTTGACCGCGCAGTACAACCGGGTTAATGATAATATACCTTTGCTCGTTTCTTTAGTTAAATCACTTTGAATTAAAGCATAATGAAGAAAACCTACGGTGAAAAGAAACTTATTATTCGTTCGAAGCGCCAACAATACCTTTTTTTAAACAAGCGAAAAGTAAATTTGCAACGATGGAAATACTAAATTTAGCTAATAGCCATTGAGCGTTGTTCTTTTAATATTTCGAAAGATTTCAGCTTATTCCAACAACAGTTACAAAAATAATGCTCATTTTTTGAAAGCGAAAGAAATTAAAAGGGAAATTCGAAAATCAAAAGACCACCAGTTTACAAAAAAACATTTTATTACAGAATTATTAAAATAAAAATGTTTTATGTAGCATGCATTGATTTCTTCTTTCTTTATTTGTATGTTTAATTTAAAATACATTCAAAAAGTTTTCAGTGAAAATTGAAAATTAATAATAGCAGAAAATGAAGGGTGAATGTGAAAATAAACTACTTTTTGCTATTTGGGCAATACATAGATGACATTGCAAATTCTTATGACGCCATTGGAAATTCTTCTGTAGTGTTCATAGTAGTTCTCAGGTATGTATTGGCCGAGAGGCCACTACGTAACTGGAGAAATCGCTTAAGTTTAGAAAATACAAGTACGTATGATTTGTAAAATTTCCCTGTTTCTTCGCAATAACAAGGCCTGAACAATCATGTTCCACGGTACAAAGTGCCATGGTAACTGGATATGTCGTGAAATTTGTCATTGTCATTGTTTTTGTTGTTGTTTTTGACGAAAAAAATTGAAGACGAAAACTATGGCAAGTAGGATAACATTCCGAATTACATTCTATGAACGATGACATGATTTTTTTTATTTTGACGATACCTTGCGTATCTGATGCATGTGTATATTGTTTAACTTTCAGTACTTTTTTCAAAATTGATCATGTAGCAAATTAGTACATTGAGAAAAAGTTAAAATGTTAACATTTCCTTTTACGATCTAACCAGCACTCACCACCGTACACCGTATTGGTCATATACTAGCACATTACATGTCCGCAAGTAGATCAGAATGAAACCTGAGAGCAAGAATAATTTTGTCAGCATAATGACATGTTTTTCTTTTCAAAATATACCTAAATTTGCAGAATGCCGAGAAGAAGTAATACACTACAGCTGCTTGTCAAAAATTAAACTCTACTTGTAAATATGTTCTCTCTGCGTTTTCATCATTTCTAGAATAAGAATTATCATGTATAATGCATTCACACACAAAAGGCTGCATCATCATTAACGAGCAGCTCCTTTGCTTCAAATTTCGTTGTTCTAATTACGAAGGAATTACGACTGAGAAAAGAAAAACGAGGATTTAAGTTCCTTTCTGCGTGGAAAAAGTCGAAATAAAGAGATACAGCTGAAAATGAGCCTAAAAAAAGAACTTCCCACGGCTTTTGATATAAATCTTTATTATTGTAATACCGCCACGAAATGAAAGGACGAAAGGGTTGCCTTGTCCCAGCTCGGAATCATTCTTCATTTGCCGGGAGATGATATATGAACTTAATGCACTGCGGGTGCTTGCGAGCGGAACGAATCTCGCCCGCTGTTCGGATTGAACGACAAATGTACTCCTGAACGAGTTGACAAACGCCGCATGTCCGGCACCCTTCGATTTTCGGCCGATTCTCGATTGTTTTGTAGTTGAAGAACGATCTACTTGAGGTAGGAGTCTATCCAATGAAACCAAGTTTACAACAGCTCTACAGGAGTTAAAAATAGTGCCAAAAAAAGAAAAAATGCTTTAAATGTGAATGATGCCAAGTATTTGACTCTCATAACCGATAGTTGATTGCAATTGATGTGAAAATATTTACAAACGCATTCGATAACGGGAATAGTCGAACGATACAGGATTATTTTATAGTTGAAGAATTATCTATTTGAGGTCGTAGATCATTTAGTGAATTCACTTTTACAACATGCATACACGGCATTAAAAATAGTTTGAGAAAAGAAAAAAATGTAGGCAGAGTAAGAATAGTTTACAGATTTATTTCATTCTATTAAGAATAGTTGATTTCTATTGATCCAAATATTACACAAGAGCACATCAGACCACCGGTGAACTCGAACGATTGTAGATTGTTTCGTAGATAAACAATTAATTTAAGGAGGAGTGCGTCCAACGAAACCCATGTCCAAGACACACCTGCGGGAGATAAAAGAAAGTACGTGAACAAAATATTTCGAGTATAACTGATGTCATTTTTTTCTTGACAACAGTGGATTCCATGAAAATATTTAAAAGCAAATTAATCTTTAGCGAATTACAGTGCTAATTCTAGACAATTTCTTATTGAACTGTACACAGTATTGTAGGTTCATATGAAACCACATCCACAAGAGTTTCACGAAACCAGGCAAAAATAGAATAAAGAAAAACTTTGCATCAATATGAATGATGCACTTGTTTTTCAGAGAATTTCACTTTCGCTTGACAAATAGATTTCAATGGATCTGGAAATATTTATAAGCGCATTAGGAATCGGGTGAACTCGCGTATAGGAAAGGAAATGGCACTGAAAACATACAAGATCTGGAAGACAAATATTGTGGTAACTCTGCAATCCTGAAATAACCTAACATTGTAAATCAGTAAAGACTACAAGCGCGTATAAATAAACGAACAAATATTGGTACCTCGTGGAAGGTTTACACTGGTACGCATTATACGTAGAATTACCGCCGTGCGTATGTCGAGAACAAAGGCACGGAGGGGACTGTGGCTCAGTTAAAAAACACCAACCAACAATCCATCATTTTTCCCCTCCCCTGGCGCGTTCTTTCGTCCGCACTCAAAATCGCCCGCAATGGCGAAAGTCGGTTGCGTTGGAAACCGTACCGTAAAATAAATCAAAACATTTATAAGCGAAAAAGAATGTTATTTGCAAAATGTTTTAAAACTGTTCGCGTTTTTTGCAGAGGGACGGGACGGGCGCCGCGGGCGAATGCCGCAGGCAAATGGTGAGGGGGTGGGGGTGAAGGGGGTGGAGGAGTTGGGTGGTAGTGACGGCAGGGTGGTGCGTTGACCGAGTAATGTCAGAGGGGCGAGCCCGTTGCAGGGAAGGGGAATTGTGGCGAGGTTGCGGATGCCGTGTTCGGCTTAAAGAGAAAGCGCCAGCTGCGGTAGCTCAGTGACAACATTCGTTGCCGCTGCAGCGTCGCTGAGATCCTAGAGTTTCAGTTTCGACTGTGACAGATTTTTGTCCCTACCCATAGACCAACGACGAATTCAGCAACAGTCTAGAGCAGGGCTATGCCACTTCGAAAGGCTTAGCCACATATTAAATTCTAGTTAAGGTGCGGGCCGCAATTTTTATGTTTTCACCGTAACTACTGAGAGTATACTGAAACAAATATAATTTACATACAACTTTTATTTAACATACTTAATGATTAATATACATACAACTACAAAATAAAGATATAATTAAATAAAATAATATGAATTGTGCAATTGTATTTTATTTGGTTGGCATAATAAAATTTTTCAAAGCAGTCGCGGGCCGCACGAAACGATGCGGCGGGCCGCCAGTTGGAAAGGCCTGGTCTAGAGAATTATAGCGAATGGCTGCTCTGATCGAACTTTCTCCGTAGTTTCTCTAATCAATATCAGGCGAATACTGAAGCAGTATTTTAAGAAACGGGTCATCTTTTGCAATCCTTACTTCCTCATCTTTGTTCATTCCTCTCTCCTCACATGCGGATTCCTTACGTGCATCTTGTCGGGCGATTTTGAATTGCCGCGTTGGCGTGAGCAATCACGGAACCCGAGCCCACCATTTGGAAGACCACCATTTAGACCACCATTTAGACCAATGCTTTGCTAGCGGTGGCTCGGCGCGTTATCGGTGTCCCATTCGGACTGCTCCTAGCGAGGGTCCGCCACCACAACCCGATTCAGACACTTGGGGGAAGACCTCCATTTAAAACAATGCTTTGCTGTCGGTCGCACCACTCGGTAGCTTACCCTACAGAACCGGCAGCGTATAAGCGACTCTGGTAGTTTTCTCGCCACGTGCTGTGGCACGTCATGTGACCTGCCCAGAAGCAACAGCTTATGACAATTTTTGTTTACTTTCTCGCAGCTTGGGATCAACGTTGCCGCTCATCTAACTCCCACGAAGTCGCGGAGGCGATAAGATTAGGCTTTGGTGAAAATTATGAAAATGAAACCAAGACGTGTTATAGCGTCTATTTTGCACGCCATAGCGAACAGCACTATCGATCTTCTGCGCATGCGCAGTTCAAATATCGCGTCACTTTTGTTCATCTGCGCATGCGTAGAAGATCAATAGGACCGTCCGCTAAGGCGTGCAAAAACTCTCTAATGTTTTAGGATTTCATTTATCAGCTATGTAGGTGGTACCATGTGCGTAGTAGTGTATGGCAACAGCGCATTGAACTGTCAGAGTCGCTAACACGCTGCCGGTACTGTAGGCGGCCTAACCTGGGGCCGGTGCCCGTGGTGAGCAGGGGGGTAAGCGGAGAGGCAACCGCGCCGCGCCCGCCGCTCGCAGTGGCAACGCCGCCGGCAGAGAGGGGGCGCATCGCGCGGAAGGAACTTTCAGGACGTGTGGGAACAGCGCTGACTCAGAGTGTATATTCTTTGTTGAACCAATTTTGTGAATAACCAGTTGTTAATTGGCATCCGATGTTTATTTTCTGAATATAACATTACGAAGTCTCACATACACACCAAACTATCACACACGTCTGGAGGGGACTTAGAAATTGTCCTGGTAGGAGCAGTGTCCTGGTGGAGACTGGCACAGGGAGAAATGGCAGTGCCCTGGAGGAGACCGACTGTGGCAGTTTCGCGCTCGTGGGAGGCATGTGATTGGGGAAAACACTGCGAGCCGACGAGGAGGTCGCCGTAGGATCTACCCCAGCCATCCAGCGTGGGAGTCCACCGCCACCTTCGGCAATAAAAGAGTGATCTACACTTACGGGACTAAAGCTCTTAGCGCCTGAAAATACTAAACAATCTATCAATCCTTATTGCATCGAACTATTTACCTCGTAACGTGTATTACTTCTCTACGATCGCCAACGGCATTTTGACTTTTAATCAGTCCGTCCGCGTATTTTTCCATGCCCTAATCTGAACAGTCTTGATGTGAGCAATCGTGATGGCAAAATACTTGTACGCTACGTTTTACCGGATTCCATTTATTAAGGTTCTTCCTAAGCCTCTCTCCAGACAATACTTTTCCTCACGACCATGTATATTTATTGTGATTCCTGACGCGTCAACTACGGAGGTCATTAGTCCCGTAAGTGTAGTGAAAGTTTTTCATCGAGAGGTGGCGGTGATCTTTCCCCGCGAGATCTGACGTCGACCTACAGTCGACTAACTAGTGTAAGTGTGTGTGTAAGGGGTGAGGATAGGACAAGGAAGAGGAAGGAAAGATCGCGCGCGGTCCGTGGCCCGTTTGTTACGGTACTGCTCCGGCATTCGCTTGGTGTTGATCGGAGAAACCACAGAAAACTACCGATCAGCCGACCGCTAGAATTCTCCTCCAAACAGCGACTGAATTCGACCTAGCTGACAAACTAGTGGAAAATCCTGCCGCCGTCGGAACTCGAACCTAGGACCTCCCGGTCACAGGAACTGCAGTGACATCAGTTGATGGACATGAGGACAGAAAGCGAAGTGAGATGTGACGAAGCTAAGCGCATACAGCAAACGCCTCTGGGGAACTGGGTTCACATCCAAGTGAAACTCAATCGCTTGCGAGTGTGCGCACGTGGTGCTGGCAGTGGGGACGTGGATTTCACCGTGGAGAGCAGGCTACATTGTCCCCGCGGGCGAAGTTACTGCTCGCGCTTGTGATGGAATATTCGTCAATGTCAATGTCTCTTCCATTAGACCTCATGGGCAATTCAACAATGACCGCTTTCAACAAAATTCAATGCCGAACGTTCTACTTGAGATCGATAATCACGTAAATTTAAATCAGGAAATATGACTTTTGTAAAACTTCTGCCTGATCTTTTGAAAAAGAGGAAAATTTAATTGAGTGAAAGGAGATCAAGCTAAAAATAAATTAAACTCTAAAATGCTAAGGACAGTTTTGGAATACATTTTGGTGATCAATATTATGTTACAATGTTATTTAATGGTTAAAATTTTAATTATTAAATAAACTTTAATGAAGTGAAATTTTATTAAAACGTTTTGATAGTAACTCAATTTGCATAAAACTTAGAACACTACTATTCATTGTTTTTAAAGTAAAATGATTTTGAATTTTTATTAGTAGTTAGTATTGGCTTTTGTCACTGCCAAATTAACAGCGCCTTTAGTGTTTCTGAAACAATGCCACTACAGGCTAAAAGCGAAGGCTACAGGCGAAGACCAACCCCAAAGCAAACAATGAATTTTCAGTAATTTTTTCTTGTCACTAAAGTTAATAATAATAGCCAGTAATTGCGACATGCAAGCACTTGGCGATTGTATCTTTCAAACAAAGTAAATTGAGGAGATTCTTCGGAAGAATTCGAATACAGGTCAAGTTCTGACACAATTAAACATATTTCTTGTACCTGCCGAACACCAGTGCATGATCAGTGGCGGATTGGGGGCCATGGCCCCCCCAAAATGTCTAGAATTTTTGATACCTTACTTCATTTGGCAAATTTTATTTAAATATTTATGTTAAAATTAAGCAATTATTTAAATAATAATATTGTATATATACACTTCAAAAACATAGAATATAACACATATGTTTATTATTTAACATAAAATTAAGCCCCCCAAATGATCGGCTGAATTTGCCTCGGAATTTGTCCCAAATGATCAGTTGCCTAAAGAACAGACAAATGCCATATGTATACCGAAATGCCACACTTCGTTATATAATTTCCTACCACATGTTCTTTGGTAAACAATGGTTATTTTATCTCATTCTTAAATGAGCAAGAAATTTGTAACATTTATAGATATTTACATTTCTGCAAACAGATATTTTGCAATTTGAATGGAAGAACTCTGTAATTTGTGTCAACTGAGGCCTTGCAAAGCCAAGTGCCAAAAATTTATTTTTCGGGAAATTAATCAAAACTGTACGAATTTGTATTCTTGACATAGAACCAAAGCCGTCACCAGGTAATGTTACAACTTCTTGGCAAGTGTTTGTAACATCGCTCTTTCACTATATTGGCAGCAATTATTATTATTTAGATGTCAAAATTAACTTATTATCACGAGTCATCACATTAGATGGAGCAGGAATCATCACATTAGATGTCAAAACAATCAATACGAAAATTTTGATACTTAGTTCCTTTTTAGTTGCGAGGCATCAATTATTTTACAGTATACTTGATTTTCATTATAATATTTATTCTGAGACATTTTGTATTGTTCGCTCACGTGGATGCCTTGGTCGGAATGGGTGAAAAGGGGCGAATGGTCAGCTTCACGCTCCGTGGATTGGAGGGGTCGCGAGGGAATGGGGAAAACCGGGAACATTGGGAAAAGGGCTTTGTGGGTCGCCTCTCACAGAGGGAGAGAACGCTACCGCGGGGCGAAGTGTTATTCAGGCGCCAATCGCTGTGAATGCATTTATAGAGTTTGAACAGGGATCGAGAGACAACCGTCCGGCAGATCGCATTCCAAGAAGACCGTCCCAAATAATCGGGCGAAATTCATTGAAACTTTTGTCCACAATTAAAACCGCGATGTTTATTAAATTACATATTTATCTACTACAGCTGTAAACGAGCTAAAAACAAACGTTTTAACGTAAGAGGACAACGCAATTAATGTTTTGAAAACGTGTTTCAGAAATCAAATTATCTCCCGAACGCTTATGAAACTTCTGCATTCTTATTCGAGAAATAGGAGTACATACGTTCCAGAAGGTATGGGCACTCAATCAATACATACGACTGATCTAAAATGCGGTCAGAGGCGTTTTTATTCGTAAACAAGCCCGTTTAGACGGACAAATTGTGAAATGAAACAAAACAACATACAACAATTAAAGAATACATTGAACTTAAATAAAGTTAAAATCTAAATAAAATTTATGGTTAGCGCTCGTCCCCCGGCAGGTTGAAGAGGAGGGGAAAACAATTTACACATTAATCTGCTCCTCAAACTTACAAAATGAGCCCTCGTCCACCTCCGGTAGGTGATATGGGGGCGTCACCATCCATACCAAACGTAGGTTAGCCGATGCTCTGGAAACCTATAACCCTAGTAAGCTCATCTGATAAACACACAGAGCAACCCGAGTCGATAGGCCATGACTCATCATAAGTTGTGGCGACAGTGTTTCATGAATATCTATGTTTCAGCGTCAGAATTGATGATGAATTTCATAATCAATGGGTTACAACCTGAATACAATGTTTCCACCGCCATCGTTTTCATTAAAGTGAAAATACGTTTCGAGGGTCATACCACATATTTGGTTGTAACACATTGCAAAAACGACTGGAAATTTTACAATGGAATGCATTCATAAAATCCGTACGAATTCATTGATCAGTTTTCTTGTAAAAACTTGGAGTCAAATAACAAGCAAAGAAAATCATAATTTGTTATCAATATGATGATTTCTTTAAAGGAACCACGAAAATAGCAAAAGTCTCTACAAATATTGAATGGAGTATTTTATTTCTTATTTTATAATGCCACTACATATTACGAAGAATACTTAACGAGAAATACATTCCTAGTATTAAGTTATTTAATACTGCTTACATTAATTTAATAAATAATAATAGAATGAAACCCAATTAATTACAATGATGTTACTGTATGAAAAAACTTCTTTTGACAACATTCAATTAATGAAAACATACAGAGAGGTTTGAATTGTGGAATTTAATCAAATGAATTCATATTCGAGAAATATTTAATACAAAGTGTTAACATATCTACTCGTGGCATATCAGAATCGATTGCTGGCACGAGCGGGTCATGACAAACGAGTCTACTGAAAAAGAAAAGATGTGTTTCCGTTCGTGACCAAAGCTTCAGTCGCCACTGACTTCTGCAAACTTGTTTAAGCGAAGTGTTTTTATCCGTAGAGGAAATAACCTTAGAATTAGACAAAAGACCTTAGTGGATTTCGGAGGTTCGCTTGAAAAAGAATAATTTCTCCAAAATTCTATGTATTCTTCAATTTTTCACTAATTAAACGAAATTATTAGAGAAACATATTTGTTATATTTATTTCAAATACGCATAAATAGCAAGTATTTTGGGAGGTTAATTTTACCCTATAATATCTGTTTAACTGTCCATTCCGCGATAGAATAGTGCTTGTGTGAAACACAATTGAGTTTCTAGAATTACGACTCCGTCTACAGTGTTAGGTTTATGAGAAAGAAAAAAATGCAATACATTATAATAAATAATTCTAATGAAGAGTTCTCTTACAAATTACTAAGTAAATTAGTCATTATGTCAGCCACGATTAACTACAACAGCAATCATTAGTCAACTGAGTGGCATGAGATACACTATTATCACAAACAAATTTCTATATTATCTTCCCACACTTACGTACAAACTAGTTCAGACAAAATGGATAAAGATTTCTCAAAAACTTGCTACGATAAAAGTGTTTTAGAATTTTACCTTTTTTAAAGTTTTAAAGTCTCTCTATACCGAAGGGTTTTCAGGGCTGAATTAATGAAAGTAGCTACCTGCAACAAACAAAGAATAAACTGTATTATTCTGAACAATTACATGAAAACTTAGAAATTACAAGAATTATTTAGAAAAACTGTAGAAACTTTAACAAGAAGAACAGCAAACAACAATTTAATATTAAAATAGACTTACTCTCACATAGGAATAAAAATTTTTCATTATATTATTTACTTCAATAAAATAATTTGTTTGTAATATAGACGAACAGTTATGTCGAATTATTCATTAGAAATATAAAAGATAGAAAGATAAACATTGTGAGATTAACAATTCATTCATTATCACTCAAGAATCAGAAGGATATTTCTCATCATATGAAAAAATTGAAGAGTTCCGCATTACATCATTCTGTTCATTTACATTCACCCAAAATGTTATTTCACAGCATTTTGTACTATTTATCTCCGGACGCCTACCCCACCCCAATTCAGAGTAATGAAGATATGTACTGTAGAAACCTAAGTAACAATTTATGGAACTTAGCAAGACATGATGTGTGCGAGCTGGTTTCATAATCAACACTGTACATAATAAACGCACCCTCCACATACAAAATGTAAGCACTCTCCCACTGCCATAATAACCCCGAAGGTCATAACCCTGCAACAACGTAACGCGTAACTTTGAATTACTCGTATATCACTTCAAACGCACTACATTTTCGCCACCTTGCAATCCATCAAAATAAAACGCAAACATTAACAGGGAAATATCGTGCTTTTATAAATATATCATAACGAAATGAATGGTTTTAAGATTATTAGGCTCCAATAGATCACCAGGGGTCTGTTAAGCTTTAAACTGTTAATATGACTTATATTTATAAACCTAAAACGATAAATATTGATCAAAATGTAAGGCAAAACACATACATTTCTTTTTGAAATTTGCTTAATAAAATTCTCAAAAAAATTACTGGGGCAAGATTGTCATGTAAATTAAAAACGGGAATTAATTTCATTCTCTATTGTAAAAAATCCATTAACGGATTTTCACAGCTTTTAAGAACATTTCTCATCTTCTAAACTCTTTTTTCCTGAATTTAAAGAATATTTTTAATCACAAAGTTAAATAATGCAGATTATATTATCATACACACTAGTTATATCGAATCTCTAACAGTAATAAAAAACGTTTTCGTTGAAACTACGAACAATCTTACTATCACTAACAAAAACATACAAAATAATTTCATACATTGAAGTCAGAAACTAGATGTCTCTGGCGAGAAACTTATAAGTTTCAAGGCAAATGTATTTTTCACGTTTTCTTGTGTATGATATAAATGTTTGCAAATATTCGAGTAGATAATGAACATCGCGGTTTAATATTTATTAAAAATCGCAGAATTATTTACAATAATTTGAAAGCAGATATTTGAAATGAAATTGAATATTCTTTTTATTTCTAACATGAAAAATGATATCACGAAATTACACATCATCAATGAAAATGATGGTTCCGAGCATCCTGGCATGTATATGTCAAAAATTTAGGCTGTGATCGTGCAAAGACAGTAAAGTTACGGTACTTGTGCAAAGTGAGTAGACGACTTGCATTGTCAGAAAACCACTAAATCTTGTATAGTAATGTAATTAGTTTTCGAGTAACGTTCCCTGGTTTTATAGAATATACTCTTAGGATATATAAATTGAGTACATAATGAATATTGTGATCTAAAATCACTCCCCTCTCGTGAATGCAAGAAGCATAGGCGAGAAAAGTTGATCACAAGTCATGCACACGCCGTCATGGGCGAGTGTTTACTGCGCCAATTTAAATTGATTTTAGAATAAATTACATAACACTTTTGAATATTATCTTCGCAACCTTAAAGATTCTAGTAAAACACTGATAAAAATATCTCAATTGTGACAATTCACGTCTTATAACCACTATTTTTAATTAATTACTTAAAATGTTAATGTTTTAGTACAAGTCTCAAAAAAAGGAATTATTTCAGCAAATGTTGGAAAATGTTTTTTACAAATAAATATCTATGTTACATAACAATAAACCAAGACCCTTCTACCTCTTCGTAACGCTCGTACGCAGCGTAACGCTGCCTCAAGCCCCCCTCTTTAGCGTTACGTAATTTTTGGACAACTCCCATGTGTATTTCTCAAATATTATTGTACGCCATTGAACTGCAAGGGCAGTACATCTACGGTAGCTGCATCTGTGCGTGGCGACTAGGTGACCGGGGGGGGGCGTGGCAAACTAGTGTCTCCAAACGCCCGACTCTGCGCCCGAAGCAATCGAGCTCCGGAGAGCTCTTCGGGAGATAAGCTCAGGGATTGAACTTTCCGAACGCACTCCGCCACCCCACTCCACTCCTCCCCAGCCTTCCCCTCCTTCACTCTCCCCTCCCCCTCCCTTGCCTTCTCCCGCTTCCTTCCACTTTCTCTAAGCCACTGCCTACAATTACTGAGCATTATACTTCATTGGGAGAGCTGTAATCCTTACGAGACAACCACGTTTTCGCGAACGGGATTAAAAGGGACTCTGGGCACTACTAGATAAGCTCTTCGTTAGAAAGGCGTTATGCCGTAATGAAAAGCTGGAATAAAGCGTGGAAAGCATCTCGGGCAGACTGCAGTTGCAGTGAGGGCTTCAGGACAAGCCTCTTACTTATTATGGCAACGCACAACTGTCGTTCAACGGCGGTTACAGAACGAACTTCGGGTGTGTTTTGAAACGTCATCTAAAATTACCCGTGACCGGATTAAAAAGTAATTTACTTCGTACTTTCAACATGATGTGATCATGTTATCATTTAAAATTATATCATTATAAACTTTATTACATAATATATTATGAAATTATATTATTTATTACTTCGTTAAATATTATAAATAATTTTACATTGGTTAGACAAGACGTATTAGTATCATGCAATAATTTGCAGCAAAGTCTGCAGACGCTATCGTTTATAAGTTAAGAAACTGTTACATACAGATCATACCCTTGACAAAGCAGTAATAGTGCTATGTGCTTTCCTCATTGTTTAATTTAATATTAACTCTTTAAGATATTCACTTCATACATCATTCTCTCCTCAATAATTTAATAAAAATAAAAGTTATTCCCACAGCTGGTTATTTTATCATCGCGCCCTTCATTAAACAAAAATCTCTCCATAAGGAAAATCATGGGACTGAGCACTTTATTTTGCCATAGTGAGTTTTTTTACGGAAAGAGTGCTTATGTGCATGAGTTATAAGGTAAACCAACAATTTTCAGATAATTTGTTATAGCGAGAGTTCCGTCCGTAATACAATTTTAGTTAAAGAGTTTACCGATGAACTACAGTAGAATTCACGAGCATGATGTAATGAGGGATGTAGATCACAGGATTTGGTCGGAGTGGAAACAATTAAGTCATTAGTTTGTCGACGATTCGGAATATGTTAATTCCGCTCTCAGAGCACAAAAAATTAAATAATTTACAAAAACTTAATGTTTTTAATGTTAACTAGTGGGGCTAAAGAGCACGCACTCTTTCACCCGTATTTTCACGCAAAATGACGCGAAAACTTTGCAAATTTTCGAAAAATTGCACGTAACCTTATTTTAAAATCTATCTTTAAGGAACAGATTTCATTAAAGGAAAAGATCTCTATCATTAATATTTTAGTTGAAGAAAGACCCTGAAAAAATTTTGCACTTTTGCAATTTTCGAAAAATTTGAGTTTTCAACGAACATGAGATTTGCACCATTCTCTTAAACGTTCGTCACACTATCCAATAACAAAATTTAATCAACAACGATGGAGCCACTTTTTTGAAAATTTGGGAAATATACTAGGGGCTTCAAGTACAGTCCCCCAGAAAATTAAAATATCAGTTTCAAATTCAAGAGGCCGCGACCACAGTCTGATGAAATGGGAAATATCAATTTTAAAGAAAATAGGCCCAATGGTTCAGCCGCTAGCATTGTTCACAGACGGACAGACGTTTTGCCGTCATTCGATTATTCGTTACCTCGTTACCACAAAACAATAGATTCTGGCTACACCATGTGTTAGAGGACTTTTTTCTAAATTTAGCAATTGGATTTATCAAATTTTCGTTACCAAGGCCCTGTAATAAGAGTTTTTCTGCCGAAAATTCGTCGACCTTTGACTCCGCAACTTCCTAACTCAAGTGACTTGTAAGCACATTGCGGCTGAGTACTTACTCCTGCACGCTTGTGGTTCATAATATCGAGGCAGTGCTTGAAACCTTTTACAGGTAGGAAGGTGTGGTGGCGGCCTGATGGCACTCACATTTCGTCATTAAGCCCATTACGGAACTTTCTCCCCTTGACAGGAAGGCATTCGGGCAGGGAAGGGTCCGGAAAAGGAATGAGGTATTGAATGTGATACCTGTTGGTCGGGATATGCCCCAACCAGTCGCTATCGCAAACTAACACTAAAGCAAACATCCATTCCTAAGCAGGATTCAAACCTCAGATGACGCAGCTATCGCCGTAACCACTATGCTACTGGGTTCCACAGGGCCCGGCGTATACTGATAGTTATTTTCTTTAACGGACTCAAAACATGCATAACGGCAAAATAAGTTCTGTGAAGCTCAAAGCAGTAACAACTGCATTATGAGTACAATTCGTCGACATATTATGCATTTCTGATCTATTTTTCTCTCTCTTCCTTTCTCTCTCTCTCTCTCTCTCTGTGAAGCACTGGTTCGAGTTAGCAGATACCGCCGATACTCGTATAGTGCAAAGAGTCTCCTGCTCGTACTCATTTCTGCCTCTTTATTTGCTACTCTCTGCTGCCCTTCAATAAGTAATGTCAGAGGTGTACAGCACACGTTCGCGAGTTAACATCAATATTTGAAACCAATAAATGGCACTTCCGGCATCGCTGTCCACCACAATAAATTTGCAACGACATCTAATGGTTCGGTGCCGATGAACAAAATATGACATGATCAATTTGCACAGCATAAAAGCCCTGCCAGTGACTGATAACCCAGAATTTCCCGGAATCACCATCATAGAACTCTGTTAGATACGTATTCTACGGTATTATCGTCAGTAAACATTCTGAATAATTGCGTTTTTCTTTGTGCATTCAGAAATATATTATTTGCTTAAAGTAAAACTGAAAAATTAATATCTTGAATCAAAAAATATATATAAGTTAGCTTGAATGGTAGGAGGGGAATTAAGGATTATTTATATTTGCGTTTGAGAGGCGTTCAAAGGTTTAATCAGCTCGATTCCTGGAATTCCGTATTGTTTCGCTCATGGCAATAAACCAATTAATATAAATTCATCATTATCAAACGCTTTAGTTAATTTAAAAATGTTCACATAATGTGATTTTTAATTACATTTTGTCCGTCATGCAAAAGACATAAATGTCTCATTGTATGAAAAACGCATATGTAATTCAAAAATTGTTAATTTTCATTTTTCGATTTAGAACAAACTTGCTTTGTACAATTCTAACTCTTTAACCGCACGTCTAAATTAAAAAAACAGCCAAGTGGCAATAACTTCTTTTTGTGTTTTTATTGCTTTTCTTGTTTGGCACGTAGTTCAGTTTATGATTAACTTTACATTTGTATTGAAGACTTACTAAATTTATAACTAAACATCAACTAAGATTTATAACAGTCGTGTAAAAAAATCTATTACATTGGGAGAGGAAGCTCTATTAGCTCCCGTCAGATCCCATTTCGGTGAATATTTAGTGAAATATTTTAAAAGCACAATTCCTTTTGATTCTTGTATTGTGGTTGCGGTGCTAAGTTGAATTCTCAGTAAAGTTGACGATTGGAGTAGGACTCTGCATATTTTCCAGCGCTTACTCGGGTGATGGCTACTTCGGGGAAATTTCCGGCGGCTGAACGGGCAGAGCCGCGGGCGGGCGACCGGGAGAGGCGTGGGGAAGGCCACTGGCCTTTCGTCGCAGGTGCGAGCGATTGGGCTGCCAGCCGATCCATCAAGCGACGCCTGCCAGGCCGCCTACGCACCCGCCGCTGTCCCTCCTCCACCCGCGTCGTCGACATCCCACCCCCGCCCTGCCTCTCCGCTCCAGCCACACCCACATTTCCTGTTGTTCCTGCCGATCCTCCTTTCCGCCGCCGCGTCCATCTCCACCGCCGTAACCACCAACGTCCCTGTCACTGATCCCGCCCCTGCCCAGAGCCTGTCTCCATATCGTCCTCGCCACCATCCTTACCACTGTCCTAGCCACCGTCCTCATCGCCGTCCTCGCCACCGTCCTCGCCACCGTCCTTACCACTGTCCTCGCCACCATCCTTACCACTGTCCTCGCCACCGTCCTTACCACTGTCCTCGCCACCGTCCTCATCACCGTCCTCGCCACCATCCATACCACTGTCCTCGCCACCGTCCTCATCACCGTCCTCGCCACCGTCCTCGCCACCATCCTTACTACTGTCCTCGCCACCGTCCTCGCCACCGTCCTCGCCACCATCCTTACCACTGTCCTCGCCACCGTCCTCATCACCGTCGTCGCCACCATCCATACCACTGTCCTCGCCACCGTCCTCGCCACCATCCTTACCACTGTCCTCGCCACCGTCCTCATCACCGTCCTCGCCACCATCCATACCACTATCCTCGCCACCGTCCTCGCCACCATCCTTACCACTGTTCTCGCCACCGTCCTCATCACCGTCCTCGCCACCATCCTTGCCAAAGTCTATCTTGCCACCGTCCCCCTCACCGTCCTCGCCAACGTCTTTGCCACCGTCCTCGTCATCGTTCTCACCACCGTCTTCCTCAGACTCAGTAATATTACTACTTGTAGTCAGGTATATGACTACTTATTACATTGGGGTTATTTTAAGCGAAATATTAAATACTCTAGGTAGATTACATTGTCAACGTAATCCACACGTAAAAATAGTCGTATAGATTACGCGTAGAAAACATGGGTACAACTCTCTGGTCTGTGTAGAAGTGCCTCGCAAAACGGAGAATGTGCAAGTTCATCTGTTTTCTACCCACACTGCTTTCTACAGACTAGGTTGCATTCCTGGTGACCCATAAGCACCCAGGACTATCACATGAGAAGCACCTCCAGTCATTTACAATACTCAAATTAGATATGTGTAACATATATGTGTTGAAATTAAAGGGTCAGTCAGTTATGTTTCACGTTCTGCCCCAGAAAAATTATCTTCGATTCATATCGCATCCACACTAAAAATTTCCGTTGTACAGGGATTTTAAGGCTATATTGAAAACAATGTAGAATTACTATCTCTATTCATTTTTCCTTTGTTTTTAACCAATTACCTCCGTTTTCTGGTTTATCGTTTCTCATTTCATTTGTTACTTTGCACCACAATCGTCATTGTTATCACAATTGTTGCTGTGTAACAGTATAGGAAAGAAAGTTAATGGGTGTTGAGGAACTTCCTTGTGTGGGTTCTCCGCCGTCTTCTTGCCCTTTAAGTGCGTTGGATCAATAAACCGCATTATCAGAGTTGAAGGTCACTTCATTGTTTCTGATGTTTCACGAAAATCATATTATGTCTTCGATATTAGACTGCTAGTAAAGGTGCACCTTTTTTTTTAAAGCAGAAGGTCTTTACAGATTTCACAAAGTACAAGTTGTAGTTTACTCAGACACGAATATTTCATTACGTCCGTGAGAAATAACAATCATTTGCAGAAATATTTCAGTATGGATGCTTTATTTAGCAAATAAAAAAAAGTCATTGTTGTTTCATTGTAATTTGATAAGGGCCTAACTAATAAGCGTTTTAATTCAAGTTCCAAATATAAGAAAAATATTTATTTTTTACTGAAATTATAGCTTGTTATTGTCTTGGAGTCGGAGCTCGATATACGCTGTATAACTTCCTGGATCGAAAGGATCGTGCTCACGAGGGAAATGTAAAAACAGTTCAATGATGCTACATGTTCTCTTACGGAGGAAATTACGAGAGGGAATTATGGTAGGCAAATATGAAAAGTCATGATCCCGTTAATTAGTAAATACGTAAATACGAATCAAGAAAATTATGTAAAAACAAAATGATGTATGTACTTGGATCGAGTGGACCAGGCTTACGAGGGAAATATGACAACAGTTCAATGAGGCTACGTGTTCCCTTACGGAAGGAATCATGGGAGGCAAATATCAAATGGAATTACAGGAGGGCAATATGAAAAGACAAACCGAGTCAAATTAACATCTAGTTAATTAATAAATTAGTAAATATGAAACAATAAATTGGGTAAAAATAAAATTATGTATGTACCACGGGCGTTAACTGGTTCTAATGATCTCGGGAGACAAAAGGTCTTTGGGCCAAAGGTCTTCGGGCACTTTGTCACCGCTCGATCATTAGAACCTTTATAACACCCTTGGTGCAAAAATAACTGTTTTGTTACTTTTCTGAAACTTCTTTTTTTTTTTTGAGAGTTTCATTTGAAAAATAGGAGTTTAAGAATCTCACTTCTAAGACAGAATTACTACTGCAATATTAAATTTTATTGGAAAATTATTGGATATGATTTCGATACCTAGTTCTTGTCTACTATACATAATTTTCTACATAGTTTCACAATGTAAACATTTAACAAAATTAAAGTTTAACTGAATATGGGGAAAATTATTTTTATTGAATTCAACGAGAGGTAGACGTTCATTTATAAGGTCACTCCTGAGTTAACACTTCATTCTAGATTCGTAACAATATTGTTGTCTATAGATTTCGGTTCTATAAATGTACGCAATACTTAGAAACTGTGCACATACACATTTCGATACTAAAATATATATTTATGATTTCCTTCTTATACAGTGTTTGAGTCACGGCTAGATATTACTCGAGCACTGCATAATAAAGTAGGAAGAAAATATCTAATTTTTCATTTGATTACTACACTAACACAACAAACATATTATATGATATTAATAATAATAATAATAATAATAATAATAACAATAATAATAATCATACAGAACGTCCAAAATTCTCATTACATTAAAAGATCAAGTCAACTAGAAAGCATTAGATCTAGCTCTTCATTAGACTTTATTCTTAATTATATTTGCTCTTTCTGACCTAGTTTTCCCATCACATTTATTAAACAGCTTGTACTGAAATTACAAAATGATACGTCGAAAGGCCAAGCCAAAGATTTGGCATTGGAGAGACACTGACCATACTTGGCATCTAAGAAATCAATGCTGCCCCGTCTCCTGGCAGTAACACGCTCAGCGATAGTGACATGAATCAACCAGAAATTACTGTTGTAGGGTATCTAGAAATTACGCAGACATGACAGTTTGATCTTTACATTAGTCTCTTCCGTGTTAATTATTGTGCCTTTTCCCAATTCAAGATTCCCATTACCTTCATTAAAGAATCTGCATATAAAAAAACAACGACGGAAGCAAAAACCAAAGCAACGGCTGAATAGCAGCCCTTTGAAGACTTTGGCAGCGTTGGGTGTCTAGGAAACCGAAGTGGCAGCCGTCTCCAAGAGGTAACACGCTCAGCGGCCGTGGCAAAAGCGCGATCTGAAAGCATCGCGGCGTCGCGCAGATCCCATTCTTTTTCCCTCTCTTTTTCTTCCGCCTTCCGTCTCTCTCTCTCCCCGCGCCTCGCGAGCGAGGAGTGCGTGTCAAGACCCTCTTCCTTGGCGCCCGCCACCCTGCCCCCCCCCCCGTCGGCCCCTACTGCATTACGGATCGTAAACCCTCGGCGCAGCACATAGCATTCGCGGAGCCTCCCCCGGCCTGCCTCGCCGCGCCTCGCTCCTTCCCCGCACAGGGACACCCACCAACGGCGCACAGAGGAGCGGAACACACAAAAACTGCCAGTGGTCCAAACGATAAATACGTATGTACTTGGCATTTTGTGTCGATTGTCCGACTTTACCGGCCGGCTAGCGGCGTCCCTCCACGCCTGGGTGAAGTGCAATTCCAAAGCTTGGGGAGTAAGAAAGACATATGCTGAACATGACGTAATGCCTTCACCGTAACTAGCAATCTCCGCCTGCCTGAGTTTTTCTTCGTCCCTCTGCTACAGAAACTGAGACGAATTTAGTGGAAAGCTACTACTCTATTTTTGCCCCGACCGGGAAACGAATCCGGGACCACACCACGGAAAGTTAGTACAATGCCCATTCTAGAGGCTGAAAAGAGAACTATTGCTAATAATAAAAAAAAATTGCTTAATTGATTAGTTCGTATTTCCGGACGCGTCAACTGCTATGGTCATTAGTCCCGTTATTGTAGTGCATAATATGCCTCGGAATGCGGCGGTATTATTTTCCCGCTATAACGTGAGATCCAACGTCGACCTCCACGTCGGATTGCGAGGGTTTCTCCTCCCAGGTATCTCCACCAGAAGGATGAGGAAGGAAAGATTGCTTGCCACCCGTGGCCAGTATCTATTTATTTATTTATTTATTTATTTAGTCAAAAAACAGTAAAAACTGTATATGACGTGTGGGGAAAGAAATTTATCTGCGCACATTTTCTTGAGGGCCAGAATTTTATTTAAAAAAAAAAAAAACGAAAACGAAAAAATTAATTTAGAAAATAATTATTTTAGAAAAATAAAGATATTTGAAAAATGATTTTTCCCGAGTTATAGAAAATCAATTCAACTGTAAATGAACTACAAGCAAAAGGAGTGCTCAACAAAACGTGCGCACAGTGAAGCTACATTTACGTCCAGAAGCAAAACAAGGGGCCATCTCAGCATTTGCTCTATGTATCAGGGAAACTGGACAAAAACCTGAAGTACATTACTTGTTACAGGCGTATTAAATATTTTTTTTAAATGTATACAATGCAAACATAAACTAATTCATTATACATCTTTGTTTTGTTACATTAAA